>PVKU01003917.1:0-162679 GCA_004027475.1 Anoura caudifer | reverse complement strand
GTAAAATAACTATTAGGCTGTTTGTTTACATCTGTCTTACCTCTAAAATACATGGCACAGGAAGGAAGAAAGTTTAACTTCTGGGGCTTTATCCCAAAGCCACCCAAAATACTTTCAGGTCCACCATGGGTACCAAAAATTGTTGCATAAAAGAATGAATACTGCAGTTCGATTCCCAGCCAGGGAACATGCCTGGGTTGCAGGCCAGTTCCAGCAGGGGATGCACGAGAGGCAACCACACATTGACATTTCTCTCCCTCTCTCCTTCCCTTCCCCTCTAAAGATAAAATAAATAAAACCTTAAAAAAAAAAAAAAAAAGAATGAATACTGCAGCAAGGCATATACCAGGCACTCACTAAATACTGTGTTGGTGACAGTATGAGGAGACAAGACCTTATACACTGACAGAGAAATGTAAAGTAGAACCATCATTCCAACGGGCAATTTAGCAATATGGATCAAAATGAAAAATGCACAACCCTTATCCACCAATTTTATTGCAAGGAACTTACTGGACTATTATCCTCACTGTTAGTTTTAAGAACTAAGACACACAGTATTTGCAGAATTCTATGGCTATAGAATTCAGTATAGTTTGCTTCCATCCTGTGATTGTACTAAGCAGTTTCAGAAATATCAATAATGATCTCGATTCATCTAGTCTTTGAATATGGCTGAACACCCCTGCGACTCTGGCCCCTCATAACAAGTTGTGTAAAGAATATATATATATAAAAAAAGATATTGATAAGACTGTTAACTTAATTCTTCAATCTCTTCTCCCTAAGAGTCAAAAGAACTGCTCAACCTAAAGGAAAAAGTAAGTGGGGAAAAAAGCTTTTTTGACATTTAAATAAAAATTGCTTGGACCTCTAAGTGTGGTTCCAAAAGCACAAGCAACCAGAAAATAAAAAAGGTAAACTAGATTACATCAAAATCAAACAATTAGAAGTTATTGTACTGCAAATGGTACCATCAAGGAAGTAAAACAAAACAAACAAACAAAAAAAACTGAAAGAAAATATTTGCAAATATAAGGGAATTTATCCAGTGTCTATAAAAAAACTCTTACATCTCAGTAATAAAAAGACAACCCAATTTTAAAAGGGCAAAGGACTTGAATAGACATTTCTCCAAAGAAGATCTATGAATTGACCAATTAGCACATGAAGAGATGCTTAACCTTAGTCTTCAGGAAATGCAAATCAAAACCACAGGATACCAGTTCACATCCACTAGGATGGCTGTAAGAGAGAAAATCAGGTATGAAGATGGAGAAACTGGAACCCTCATACTTTGTATGTACAACAGCGCAGCCACTTTGGAAAATAATTTGCCCATAATTTCCACATAAAAATCGGTACACAAATGTGCACAGCAGCATTATTCTCAGTAGCCAAAAAGTGGAATGGCCCAAATGTCCATCAACTGCTGGGGGGGAATATATATATGATCTATATATGGCGTGTATATATGGCATATATGTGGCATATCTATATATGCCATATAATAATGTGGCAGGTGCATACATAAGATGGAATATTATCCAGGATTGAAAAGAAATGAAAATGACCAATAAGCACATGAAAAGATTCTCATTAGTCATTAGGAAAATGTAAATCAAAACCATAACGAAATGCCACTTCAAAGCCACTAGGGTATAATTTATTTATGTTTTTTTAGGAAAGTACTACTTTTCTTTAACCACTTGTTACTTTGTTACTTTAGAAAGTAACAAGTGTTAGCAAGGTTGAAGGGAGACTGGAACCCTCTTGCACCACGGGTGGAAATGCGAAGCAACAGCACAGCAGCTCTGGAGAACAGCGAGGCAGCGAGGCAGTTCCTCAAGGAGTTAAACACAGTCACTGCGTGATCCAGCAATCCCACTCCTAGGGATTGACCCCAAAAAACTGAAAAAAGTGCCCCAACAAAAACCTGTACACAAATGGTCACAGTAACACTTCTCACAATAGCCAAAAAGGGGAAACTACCAAATGTCAATCTAGTTAACTACGTGAGGGATGGATGTATTAATCACCTTGACCTCGGTAATCATTCCACTACGTACATGTATATCAAATCAGCACATCACACACTTTAAATATATACAATTATTTGTCAATTATTCCTCAATAAAGTTTAGAAGGGATTTTTTTAAAGTTCATCTTTTAAAAAGACTTCTATTTATTTTTAGAGAGAGGGGAAGGGAGGGAGAGAAACATCGATATGTGAGAGAAATATCAACTGGTTGCCTCTCCCATGCGCTCCAACAGGGGACCAGGCGGGCAACCCAGGCCCGTGCCTTGACTGGGAATCAAATCTGAGACCTTCAGCTTTGCAGGACAACGCCCACCCAACTGAGCCACACCAGTCAGGCCAGGAGGGAATTTTTTTTAAGTCCATCAACTAACGAATAAATAAAATGTAGTGTATCCAAACAACAGAATATTATTTGGGCATAAAAAGGAATAAAGTACTGATACAAGCTACAACATGGATGACTCTTGAAAACATGCATTATGCAAAGTGAAAGCCAGACCCTCCCCCTAAAAGGCCACATATTGTATAAGTCCATTTATGTGAAATATCCAGAATAGAGAAATCCAGAGAAAAAGATTAGTAGTGCTCACCAGGGGGTCTGAAGAGGGAAAATAGGAAGTGACTACTTAACGGATACAAACTTTCCTTTTAGGGTGATGGGAAAAAAGTCCTGGAACAAGGGGATGGTGATGTTAGTACAATACTGTAAAGGTTGTACAAACTGCATTGGATACTTTAAAATGGTAAATTTTGTTATGTATTTTACATGCTTCAATATGGATGATCCTTGAGAATATTTTGCCAAGTAAAAGAAAGCAGATGCAAAAGTCCAAATACTGTATGATTCCATTTACATGAAATGTCCAGAATAGGTAAGTTTAGAGGCAGAAAGGAGATCAGTGATTGTCTGGAGCTTGGGGATCAGGGAGTATAGGGGAGGACTGAGTGCCAATCTAATGGGTTCAGGGCTTCTTTTGGGGGGGGAGGGGCCAAAATGTTTTAAAATCAGATTGTGGTGATGGCTAAACAATCCTGTGAATATACAAACATAAAACACTGGACCCTACATATTACATAGGTGAATTGTATCTCAATGCTATTTAAAAAAAGAGAAAAAACAATTGCTTGGATGTAAAGTTTGCAATTGCAGCTTAAAACTCACCTTCTCTATGCTATCCCCCTTAGAGTGATCTCAGCCAATTCCTACTCCTTTACTTCCATTAAAATCAGAACTACTACAGGGAATATATATATATATATATATTTTATTACTCTGGAACCTAGTTATGTTGAGAAGCTTAGCAAATTCTATTATACAGGGACTTCTGTCATTCCAGTATTTACTTACTGTTGGACTCGGACCTGCCCTCCTTGTGAGCCCGACGCCCACAGCTTGGAATGATTCGTTTGATTTATGGAAGCTCCCTAACTTGTCTGACTTCTCAAACTAGAGTTTAAGCTCCAAAACTGAAACCTTGACTTCCATTCCTTCCGGATCCCGCCGTAGAATGCAGAAACTCCAGAAAGCCTTCACTAAATGCCTGCTGAAAGGTGGCTACTGAGCATGCCCGGCTTGGCCAAGTCAGTTCAACAACATTCCGGAACAAAAACTATAGTTCCCGCGTCAAAAGGTGGAAAAACAGAGGAGACAGGCACAATGCCTAAGGATTAGATCTAAAAAAGCCAAGGTTCAAGGGCTAAGGAAAAATGAAGGACAACACTTACACAGCTCAAATTGCATTACTTGATGGAGAGGTATAGAGTCAGAAGGACAAAAAAAAGGAGGGGGCTAAAAAAAATGTACTAGATTAACGAGAGAGGGGAGGTCAACAGGGAGCTGAAGGGCACTGAAGACCTACGTTTTTCCAAAGCAACCTTATCCAAAAGTAATACTAAGATGATCAAGCTTCAGCGTCATCACTAATGCAAGATAAAGCTGTGATGAAACTCACTTCGGAGAAAGTTCCCTTTTTACAAGCAAAAAAGCCGAGTCGTGGCCAGGTTTTCCAACCACCAAGGTTGGCTAAGCTCTCTTCTCCTGCCCTTAACCATTTCCACCGCCATCTTCTAGATAAGAACCCAGAACCCTTTTGAAGGGTTTTAAGCAGCATCACCACCGTGCAGAGTCCGGGAACCCTGCGTTTCCCAGGTCGCCCAAGAGGCGGAAAGCAGGAAGCCTCCACCTTGCTCCTCTCCGCGCCTGCAGAATGCACGCAACGGGCCGCAGTCTTTCCCCCAACCCGACCCCCAGCCAGATTTTCCAAGGTCCGACGCGAGGAGGGCGCGAGGCGCGGTGCGCGGGCCTCACCTGCACACGCCGCGGATGCAGGGCTCCAACCAGATGCGGTAGGCGGTCTCGATGTGCTCCTGCGACACCTCCTCGGGCCGCACGGTCTCCGCCCAGCGCCAGGCGGCCTTCTCCAGCTGTAGCCGCGGGGCCATGGCCTTGGCCAGAGGAGCGCCTCCGGAGCCGGGCCGCCGCTGCTGCCGCGGACGCCTCCACAGCCGCCCAAATGGGCTTCGCCACCTGCCAGCGATGAAGACCAAGCGCTCCCTTAGCCAGCTGGCCAGTCAATCACCTGCGCGCGCCACTGCCGCCGCGCCCGCCCGCGCCCGACCCGCACGACTGGCCGCAAAGCGTCGCCGCGGACACCCGACACCGCCCCCTCCCCTAACTCCCGCAGACGTTGGAGATATACTCCCCGCGGCGAAGGGCGCATGCGCGTTCCCAGGAGCCTTTGCGCCTCCCGCGCCTCTGGGCAGTCGGGCGAAGGCAAGGGAGGCGGTCGTCAGGGACACTTCACGTTCCCATTGACGCTGCTGAGGAAGCAGTCTCAGCCCCTCTCCAGGGTAGTGTCTGCGTACCACTACTCTAACAAGGCGCCTGGAGGGCAGAAGGATTCTTCTCGCCCTCTGGGCGTTCCCCTTTAACCTGAAGGAGTCACGCGAGAAGCTACTCAACGCACACCATAGGGCCGCTGAACTGCGGGGTGGGACCTGAATCCGGGTCACCAGAAAAACCAGCCTCTGCTCTCTAGAGGATTTAACTTGAACCTGGACCGGTTCCGACTCCTTGCCCGAGCCCTCCTGACGTCACGGGACGTTCTGGGCCTTTCCTGAACTGGAACTGGACTACGGGTCCCAGCGTGCGTTGCGCGCTGCCACTCACTGGATTCGAGGCATCTTGGGATTTGTAGTCCTCGAGGTAGGGGGCGGGGCTTGGTGTGCCGCGGAGTGTGCAGAGGCGCAGGGGTGGGGCGCGGTTTTTCTAGCCGGGAGGGTCAATTTTGCAGCAGCCTGACTCTCCTCACTACTGTTCTTGTATATGATGATTTCGTAATTCTTCCTTGAAGCTCTTGTCTAGTTCTCCTGTTTAAAAACAGTTCGTAAAAATTAAAAAAAAAACACAGTTCATTTTTGTAACTTCTGCCCCAGGATATAAAGTAGCCTTATCAAAATGTTTTTGCAAACTGTGAAGAGCAGTGCTGGTGTGAGGATTTTGAGAACTTTTCATTTGCATGAGAGTTCTGCGGGGGTCTAAGCACTAACTTCTGACTCAAAAGTTGACCTTGGTCTGGGTGCTAACCTGTGCTAGTCATTAGACATTCCCTGAAGACGTGATGAAAATAAGACGTGACCCCTGCCGTTGGAGGTGGTGAGGTGAGGGCGGTAGAAACAGGAAGTAAGGTCCCAGCCTCAGAAGATTTGGAGTACTTGGAAGGGTTCCCAGAAGCGGTAACTCTTAAGCCCACCCTTAAAAGAGAGTAGAATTTAGCCAGGATAGAAAAAAGCTCCTTTCCAGATAAAAGGAACAGCAAGAAGCAAAGGCACACAAGAGAGAAACTTCCTCCCCCTTAGGCCACAAACTCTGAAACTTGGAGAGGTGAGAGATAAGGCTTGAGAGACAGGCCAAGACTGCCTGTATCTGAGGGACTTAGAAAGGTTGAAAACTGGTGAATGATATAAGCGAGATCTGGATTTTATTTTATTTTATTTTTTAGCTTCTGCCCTCTGAATCAATGTTAGGAAGTAATACAGGCCAGATATAATGAAGGCCTGAACTGGGGCAGGGTAGTAAGTATGGAGCTAGGAGACAAATTTGAAAGATACTTAGGCCATAGAATTGTTAATTTGATGATTTGGTCTGATCAATGTCTGCTAACTTTTCTGTTATTTGATGTTCGAGTCTGCATCATGGCTCTTTCCTGGGTGCTTGTGTCTTGCTGTGTCACCCAGGGCCTCACTGAGCACACGATGAAACAATATTACTAACCAGTCAGTGCTATATGCCTGTTTCCTAAAGGGTAATTAAATGAATAGTTTCTGTTGTTAAAAAGAAACAACAAACCCAAAATGGAGTCACTTTTGGTAAGCCCCACCACGACTTACTAAGGACATACCTGATTTTATTGCGCTTTGCTTTATTACAATTACAGATGTTACTTTTTTAGAAATCGAAGACAAGACCCTCCAGCAAAAGGATTACAGCTCACTAGATTGCAATGGTCTGAAATCAAACCCTCAATTTCTCCATGATAACGCCTGTTCCTCCAGTTAGGCCTCTTCCAGGAATGGAATTTTAAACCAATCAGTCTGGAATGTCCTGGTCAACCCTAGTGAGATAATCTACCTGTTGAGACCCTTGCCTTTTCTTCAGAGAAGGTAACCCTGCCTAAAGTAATCCACTCTTAACTCCCTTGTCCTACGGTCTTTGTGCCTATACAGGCAAACCTCACTTTGTTGTGCTATGCTTGACAGCTCTTCGCAGAAGTTGCATTTTCTTAACAAATTGGAGGCAAGATCCTCCACTAGTAGAAAGATTAGGACTGACTTTATTGTGATACCTGCTTTAATGCGATGGTCTGGAACCAAACCTGCATTATCTCTGAGGTATGCCTTTAAAACCTTCCATTTTGTGCAACTATTCAGAGCTCCCTTCTAGTCCTTAGGTAGGATGCTTCCTGATTCATGGATTGTTTTATAATGCCAATTAGATCTTCAAATTTGTGCAACAGAATCTTGTTTTTTAACAATACCAAGTGAGTTGGAAACTACAGAAGAAGGTACAGGTTTAGGAGGTATATGATGGTTTCAGTTTTTAATACGTTGCATTTCAGGTGCACCAGGGACATCCACGTCAGGACAGCAGACAGAAGTCTGAGTCTTGGGGGCTCTCTTGTTCCTGTATCATGAATTTTTCAGGCTCTCCTGGATCATTCTTACCAGCATTCAAATTTGCTATCATTTCCCCCAGGTTAACAAACCTCTTTCTTGACTCTCACATTTCCCTCCCTGTACTGTCCCATTTCTATTCCCCATTATAGCAAAACTGGGAAGAGCTGTCTAATCCAGTTCCCCTCCTTAAAACCATTTCAAATCAAGCCCTTATCTCTACCACACCCAAAACCATTCATATTAAAGTCACCACTGGCCTCCACATTGTTAAGTCTAATAGTAAGCCCACACTGTTTTACTTGGCCTATCCACAGGATTTGACCCAGGTATTCACTGTCTTCTGTCTTCTTTTAACTTGTGTGACACCACACTCTCCTGGTTTCCCTGTGGCTCACTAGCCATTCTTTTTCAGTGCCCTTTGCTGGTTCTTTCTCATCTTATCTGACAACTTGAGTAGCCTAGGGTTGGACCTCTTCACTAACTACAGTCACTCCCTGCGTGATCTGACCTCCCACCCCTTTAAATACTTGTAGTGTGTTGATGGTGTCCAAATTCATATCTCCGGACCTGCCTTCACCCCTAAAATGCCAGACTTCCATGTCCTCTTGCTTACCTGGCATCTCCAATGTGCTATAGCTATTTCACACTTTACGGGTCCAAAATGTATCCTTATTCTACTACCAATTCCCACCCCCCACCCCCAGCTGGCCAAAGCCAATTATCCTATAATCTTTCCCATCTCAGCAGAAGGCAACTCTATCCTTCCAGAAATCTTAGAGGCAACTTTAACTTTTTCTCTTACATCCCCATCCAGTCCTTCCATGAATCCTGTCACCTGTGCCTTCAAATCATACACAGGATGCAACCACTGTGCAGTGACTGTCACCCCCTGGTCCTCGCCTGGGTTGCTGCAAAGGCTTCCTAGCTGGTCTCCCTGTTTCCACTTTGCAAACCACCTTTGACACATTCAGTCATGGTACCTTGTCCATACATTGCACAAATTTTTGTGTGTGTTTCAGTTGCGTTTTTACCTTTCCTGAAATAATAAAGCATAATATGCTGAAAATGTTGCATATGTTCTTCCATCTTCAATATTAAAATAGCTACACAAAAGTTCACTGATTTTGATACTTTTTTTAAAAGATTTATTTAGAGAGAGGGGAAGGGAGGGAGTAAGAGAGGGAGAGAAACATCAGTGTGTGAGAGATACATCGATAGTTTGCCTCTAGCATGCCCCCAACTGGGGGCCTGGCCCACAACCCAGGCATGTGCTCTGACTGGGAATCGAACCGACAACCTTTTGGTTTGGAGGCTGGCATTCAGTCCACTGAGCCACACCAGCCAGGGCGATGTTTTGATTTCAATGCATGCTGATACGACAGCTGCCACACTACAATCATACAAAATTGTTTCAAATGAAGTTAGAGACAATTTAGCACTTCTAGAGCCATCTTATGGAAAAAACCAAACGAGCTTTTGGCCAGTGCAATATAAGGAGAATCAAAGAAGTGAGTATCTCAGAAGCTTAGGGAGGGAAGTTTCAAAAAGATGGGAATGGTTAGCAATGTTAAATGCCACTCTATTTTCTCTCCCATGTCTTGGCTCCCTTCACAGTAAAATTATTGAGAGAATTATCTACCCCCAGCACTGTCCAATGGAAGTATATTATGAGCCTCAGGTAATTTTAAATTTTCTGGTAGCCACATTTTAAAAAGTAAAGAGAAACAGGTGAGATTTATTTTAATATATTTAACCTAGTATATCCAAAATGTTTACATTTCTATATGAAATCAGTTTTTTGTTTTTGTTTTTTAGATTTTATTTATTTCTAGAGAGAGGGGAAGGGAGGGAGAAAGGGAGAGAAACACTGATATGAGAGAAACATCAATCGGTTGCCTCTAGGAGGTGCCCTGTCTGGGACCAAACCAACCCAGGCATGTGCCCTGATCACGAATTGAACCAGCGACCTTTCAAACCAACTGAGCCATATCAGTCAGGTCTGAGATCAGTATTTTTAATATGTTAATGAAAGATTCTACCTTTTTCTCACACTACATTTTGGAAATCTGATGTACATTTTACACTTACAGCTCATCTCAATTCAAACTCACCACATTCAGTTGTTCAACAGCCACACACAGCAAGTGGCTCCAGCAGTGGGCAGCACAGGCCTGTACTCTGCAGACTTCCTCATCTCCTGTTCTCCCCGCCGCCAACCCTAGTCTGGCCTATGACCTTATCCCTCCTTTACAGCTGCTTTTATCAAGGGTTCCAGGATCCCCACATTATCAAAACCTGGGGTCTCTGCCCTTTGCTCTCTGCAATCACCAACACAGATGATCTCTCTTGCCACCCTGAAATGTCCTTCCCCTTGTTTCTGGGCCGTATCCTCTCCTGGTTTTCCACATCCCCCAGTGGCTGCCCCTTCTCAGTCTTCTTTGTCCCCTCCTCCTCTTCTATTTGGTTTTTAAATGCTGGTATAAAGGGGAAACTCATTCCTGTGTGTCTCCTCCATTCTCAGTTCTCCAGTGCTACTTCTGATACCCAGATGTGTGAGTTTTCCACTCATCAAGCAATTCTGTGATACCACTTGGGTGTCCTACAATTTAACTCAATTCTGATACTGCCTACCTGAATGCAGCATCAGATTACTCAGGTTAGGGCTTCAGTCTTACAAGACTGCACACACTCACCCTTCAGACATCAGTTGCAAGTTCAGGTTCTCACCTGTGCTTCCGACCAACTTACCAGTAGCTATAAATTGGAGGTTTCCACAACCCTTCCCCCCACCTGGGGTTACATTAATTTGCTAAAGTGGCTCATAGAACTCAGGAAACTACATTTTAACTGCTAATTATCAATTTATTATGAAACGGTGAAACTCAGGCCCTGACTGATGTGTCTCAGTTGGTTGGGTGTCGTCCAGCAAAGTGAAAGATCACCAAGGGGTTGGGGGGTGTAAGGAAGATAAATGGCAGTGGAAATAAGTAAGTAAATAAATAAATACAATTTAAATGAATGAATGAATGGAAGAAAGAAAAGAAAGGTTGCCAGTTTGATTCGTGATCAGGGCACATGCCTAGGCTGCGAGACAGTCCCTGGTTGGGAACTGATTGATCTTTCACACATCAATGTTTCTCTCCCTCTCTTTCTCCCTCCCTTCTCCCTCTCTAAAAATAAATAAAATGTTTTTAAAATGATGAAACTCAGGAATAGCTAGATGAAAGAGATGCATTGGGCAAGGCATGCGTGAAGGGAGTTTCCAAACTGTTTCTGAGTGCACCACCTCCACACCACTGCTCACCCACCAGGAAGCTCTCTGAATCTTGTCCTTTTGGGTTTTTGTGGAGGCTTCAGTACATAGGAATAATTGATCAAATCATTGGCCGTTGGTGATTGAACTCAATATCCAGCCCCTCAATCTCCCCTCCGCAGAGGTGGGGCTAGGGCTAAAAGTTCCAGTTCTCTAACCATGATTAGTTCTAGCAACCAACTGTCCCATCCTTAGGTTACCTAAGAGGCTTTCCTGAAGTTAACTCTGACATAAACTGGTGCGATTAAAGGGGGCTTGTTATGGCCCTGGCCACTGTGTCTCAGTCAGCTGAAGCATTGTTTTGTAGATCCAAGGTCCACGGGTTCAATTCCCGGTCAGGGCAAATGCCTGGGTTGCGGGTTTGGTCCCCAGTTGGGGCCACGTGAGAGGCAGCCAATCAGTGTCTCTCATGTTGATGTTTCCCTCCCTTTTCCCCTGCCTGGAATCAGCGGGCATGTCCTCAGGTGAGAATAATAAACAAATAATAAAGGGGCTAATTATAAATAGAAAAAGACACGTTTATCATTCTAGGCACTTTGGAAATTCCAAGGTTCTTAGGGACTTTGTGGTAGGAATGGAAGACCAAATATACAGGGTGCAGCACAAATAATGCCCCTGTTTCATTACAAACTCATAAGCATGTAGTTCTGTAACATAACAATTCATATTCAAGCACACCATATGACATTTTAGGTGAAATTTTCAAATTAAAACAATAAATTATAACCATATCATCACCCTACCAACCACACTCAAGCAGGTGTTATTCTGCTGGACCCCGTATATTTCTCATACATCACAATATCACAGCTGGAGTTCTTCTAGACTTTGTCCTGGACACACTTTTATACCAGTCAATAAAAAAAGAAACAAGTATAAGATACCAAAAAAGCATTTGAGAAAATCCAGCACCCATTTATGACAAAAACTCTCAGCAAAGTGAGAATAGAGGAAACATACCTCAACACAGTAAAGTCCATGTATGACAAACCCACAGCTAGCCTCATACTCAACAGGGAGAAACAAAGTGCTTCCCTTCTGATCAGGAAAAAGACAGGGGTGCCACTTTCCCCAGTCTTACTGAACATAGCACTGGAAGTCCTAGCCACAGCAGGCAGACAAGAAGAAATCAAAGGCATCGAAGTTGGAAAGGCAGAAGCCTCATTATTTGCAGATGATATGATACTGTATATAGAGAACCCTAAAGACACCACCAAAAGATTACTAGAACTGATAAACAGTAAAGTAGCAGGACAAAATTATTCAGAAATTGGTTGCATTTCATACACTAATAATTTACTCCTAGAAAGGGAAACTAAGAATCTCATTTACAATTGCAACAATAAAATAAAATAAAATAAAATAAAATAAAATAAAATAAAATAAAATAAAATAAAATACCTAGGAATAAACTTAACTAAGGAGGTGAAATACCTGTACATGGGAATACAAGACATTGAAGAAAGAAAAAGAAACTGAAGAAGATACAAATAAATGAAGTGTATACCATGCCCATGGATAAAAAGAATTAGCATAATTAAAATGTTTATACTACTCAAAGCAATCTATAGATTCAGTGCAATTCTTATCAAAATACCAATGGCATATTTCACAGAACTAGAACAAATAACCCCAAAATTTATATGGAACCACAGAAGACCCTGAATAGCTACAGCTATCTTGAGAAAGAACAAATTTGGAGGCATCACACTACCTGATATCAAAATATACTACAAGACTATAGTAATTAAAACAGTATGGTACTAGAATAAGAAAAGACACAGATCAATGGAACAGAATAGAGACTCCAGAAATAAATCCATGTGTATATGGTCAAGTAATATTTGACAAAGGAGGCAAGAACGTACAATGGGGTAAAGAATCTATTCAATAAAAGATGTTGGGAAAATTGGACAGATATACTAAAAAAAAATTAAACTAGGTCACCTTCTTACACGATATACAAGAATAAAGTAAAAATAAATTAAAGATTTAAATATAAGGCTCCAAACCATAAAACTCCTAGAACAAAACATAGGCAGTAAAATCTTGGACATTTCTCCTACCAATATTTTTTTCTGATATATCTTCTCCAGCAATGGAAACAAGAAAAATAATAAGCAAATGGGACTACATCAAACTAAAAAGATTTTTTGCACAGCAAAGGAAACCATCAACAAAATGAAAAGACAACGTAATGAATAGAAGAAGATATTCACCAAGGATACATCTGATGAGGGGCCAATATCCAAAATTAATAAAGAATTCACACAACTCAATACCAAGGAAACAAACAATCCAATTTAAAAATGGGCAGGGGCCCTGAATAGACACTCCTCCAAAGAGGACATACAGATGGCCAGTAGACATATGAAAAGATGCTCAAAGGCTCTAATCATCAGAGAAGTGAAAATTAAAACCACAATGATATGTCACCTCACACCTGTCAGAATAGCTATCATCAACAAACCAACAAACAAGTGTTGGCAAGGACGTGGAGAAAAGGGAGGCCTTACACACTGCTGGTGGGAATGCAGATTGGTGCAGCCACTATGGAAAACAACGTGCAGGTTTCTTAAAAGATTAAAAATGAACTGCCAGCAATTCCACTTCTGGGATTTATCTGAAGAAACCCAAAACACTGCTTCATGAAACTACATGTACCCTGTGTTCATGGCAGAATCATTTAGAATAGCCCAGATACGGAAGCAGCCCAAGCACCCATGCACAGATGAGTGGACATAAAAGTGGTCCACTCATCTTCATTAGGTTTACTGGAACCTAATGAACAAAATAAACTAACGAGAAAAATGGAACCAGAGACATGGAAACATGAAACAGACCGATGGCTGTAGCAGGAGGTGGGGGCAATGGTGGAAGGAAGGGGAAGGGATTAGTCAAAAAACAGGTATGAATGACCCATGGACGTGGACAATGGAGAGGGGATCGATTGTGGACTAGAGGGGTGGGCTGGGTGGAGGGGGTCAAAAGGGAAAAAACTGGGACAACTAATAGAATACGCAATAAAAAATAAAAGTGGTGGTACATACATACAATGGAATACTAGTCCATAAAAAAGAACGAAACATCACCATTTGTGACAGCTAGGATGCATCTAGAGGGTATTATGCTAAGAGAAATAAGTCAGAGAAAGACAAATAGCATATGATTTCACTTATATGTGGAATCTAAAGAACAATATGCATGGACAAACAAAACAGAAACAGACTCAGAGAACAGACTGGTGGTTGCCAGAGGGGAAGAGGGTGGGGGCCTGGGTGAAAAAGGTGAAGGGACTGAGAAGCACAGATTGGCAGTTACAGGACAGTCACGGGGATGTAAAGTACAGCGTGGGGGATGCAGTCAGTAATGTTATAATAACTACATATGGTGCCAGGTGGGTGCTGGAAGTATTGCGGGGATCACTTTGTAAAGTCAGTGATTGTCTGCCTGAAACTAATACCAAATAATTGAATGTAAAAGAAATATGCATGCTTTGATTAAATAAAAATAAATTTTAAAAAGAAATAAATAAAAAAGAAATAATATAAATACAAATTAGACCATGTCACATCATTTTGGCATCCTCTTGCACTTTAAATAAAATTTAAACTCCTTTTCATGACCTATAGGGCTGTAGTAGGCAGGATAATGTCTCCCCCAAAAGGATGTTGCTATAGAATGAATGTTTTGTCCCCTTGAAGTTTGTAGGTTAAACCCCAATGTCCAATGTCATGGTATTTGGAGGTGGGACCTTTGGGGTGAGTCAGTTATGAGGGTGTGGTGCTCATGAATGGGATTAGTGCCCTCACAAAAGAGATTCAGAGAACTCCCTGGACCCTTCCACCATGTGAGGACACAGTTCAAAGACAAGAAGACAGGTGTCTATATGAACCAAGACATGAAATCTGCCAGGACCTTGATCTTGAACTTCCCCGCCTACAGCACTGTGAGAAATAAATTTATGTGTTTACAAGCCACCCAGCCTATGGTATTTTTATTACAAGCAGCCCAAATGGAATAAGACAGATGTCCATGTCTTAATTCCCAAAACCTGTGAATACGTTAGCTTGTGCGGCAAAAGGGACTTTGCAGTGAGATTAGGTTAAAGATGTTGAAATGGAGAGATTATCCTGGATCAGGCCCTGAACGGGCCTGATGTAATTACAAGGGAGGCAGGGAAGCCAGAGTCAGAGGAGATGCTCCAGGGCTGACTTTGAAGGCGGAAGGAAGCTTTGCGCCGTGGCGGTGTCATAATACGTAGCCAATGAGGTTTATCCGAGGCGCGATCATTGCTACTTGAAGGCAGAAGGAGCTGCAAGGAATGCAGGCAGCCTGCGGAAGCTGACCAAGGCAGGGAAGTGATTCGCCCTACAGCCTCCAACAGCAACGCAGCCCTGCCAACATTTTGATCTTGGCCCACTGACACCCATTTTGAACTTCCGACTTCCAGAATGAGAGATTGTTTTTAAGCCACTAAATCTGTGGTAATTTGTCACAGACCCTTTGCAACCTGGCTACTCCTGACTCCAAACTCATATTAGTATTGTCCCCTGTTCACTGTGCTTTGGCCACTGTACCTAGCACCTTCCTGCCTCAGGGCCCTTAGCAAATGCTAGTCCCTTTGCTAATAAGGCTTTTTCCCAGATACCTGGCACCCTCAGATGGCAGCTGAAATGTCACCTCCGCAGAGAAAGCCTCTCTGATCAGCCTGTCGGCAGTGGATGCCCTCTCGCACCCCCACGGTCACATTCCTGTTTATTTCTCTCAATCTCCGTCTGAAGCGACCGTGCTCGTTTCATGTTCCCTTCCACAGTGTCCGCTCCTCGAGTAGCACAGCCTTGCTGCCTTGTTCATTGCTGTGTTCCCAGTGCCAGAGCAGTGTACAAAGTAGGTGCTCAAGACATGCTTGCTAAATGAATGGATGTGAATGCGCATCAGTCTGATTAAAGATTAATGTTGTAAGTCCAGAAGTGCTTAGGAGGAGAATCTTTTTCCTAGATGAGCAAGGCTTGAAACCGAGACAGATTCATAAAGTATGTATAAAGCACAAGCAGTCTTTAAATGTCACCATCTATTTTTCCAAGACTCAGTGGCAAACAAGGGGGAAAATCCCAAGCCAAAAATTGCAGTGAAGGGTTGAACTGGCTCAGCACCTGGAGAGGGTGGGTGGAGCCAGGGCTGCCTCATCCATGAAGTACCATTCACGTGGACACGGTAGATGCTGTATTGACATTCTTCCCTGCCACCGCTGTGGATGAGCACATATTCTGCAGCCAAGCTTCCCTTTGACAAAAACAGTACGGACTGGTACACCCGGGAGTTATTTACTGACAAGGATGGTGGAGGCAGGAGCTAAGACCCATGGTGCACGATGTTATATTCAGTCCACTGCCTTTAATGCAGTAATGTGGAAACTGACTGGAGGTAGCCTTTTGAAAATTACTTGCATTTATTAGAGAACGATTCAATGTAATAAGGATGACCCAATATATTAATATCTTATCCACTTAAAACAAACCTTTCTATTAATACACCGGTCACATGCATGCATATTCGTATTGGGTGGGATAAAAGGCCACAGTGCCTTAACTTCTAGGTGGTGACTTTGATGGTCTATTTGTCACCTTCTCAGCATGAATGTTTCTTCTCTTTCTCCTCAGCCACCACCAAGACCATACCTGGGGATGGATCTGGCATGATCCTCTGGCTGGAGACTGCCCTCGGGTATTAGGGAGTGAAGGACCGTACACCCCCCCACCCCCCCACCCCCGCTGCATCAGGACTAGGGTCCTTACTATGGAGACTGCCCTTTCTATGTGTATTAGTTTCCCAGGGATACCATAATAAATTACTACAAACTGTGTAGCGTACAACAACAGAAAGTGTATTATTTCACAGTTCTGGAATCTGAAAGTCCAAAACGAAGGTTCCTGCAGGCCACACTCCCCATGAAGGCCCTAAGAAAGGGTTTTGCTTTGCCTTTTTCTGCTTCCGGTGGCTCCTGATGTTCCTTGGCTCATGGCTGCATAACTCCATTCTCTACCTCCATCTTCACAGGGTCTTCCTTCCTCTGTATTTGTCTCTGGGTGCCCTCCCCTCTTCTTATGAGGACACCAGTCATTGGGCTTGGGGCCCACCCTGATCCAATAGGACCTCATCTTAACTTATTACATCTTGAAACACATTATTTCCAAATAGTCTCATTCTGAGATCCTGAGTGGGCATGAATTCTGGGTGGACACCATCCAACCCACCACACTGTGAGCGATCACTCTGTGTCACTGTTCACACTCTCGCTCTGATTGGCTGGAGGCTATTTAGCAAGGCCTAATGTGTTGCCCCTTGATCCAATTACTGCACAACCTGGCTCTTGCCAACTCACCCACTGGACTGTAGATATTACAGGTGTGTTTCTCATTTGCACACCTGTAATATAACCCTAGTATTTTGGCACTGCTAAGATGTGAGCTGGCCCTCACTGGGGTGCAGGCAACCCCCAATAGCTGGAATCAATAAGATGCTGTGACCAGAATTGGGGCCTCATTCAGAGACACGTGCACTCTACAATCTACCCCGACTGACTGTGTTACACTTATGCTTTACCACAAAGCTGAGTCAGTGTCATCTGAATCATAGCAAAGAAGGCATATCCGTAAGTATCTGATGATGTTGTAACGTGTCCCATCGCTGCGGTCACACCAGGAGTCCCACAAACGTCCATGGCACAGTGTCTTACCAAGCCAGGAGGAGACAGAGCTCCAGCCATTGTTATTGTTGCTGTAATTATTCCAGATTTCTCTTTAGTTTACCACAGCTATGTGCAAATTTATCCTTCTGCCTGGAACACCGACAGCCCTCTCTTCACCTGGTTAGGTCCTTCTCAGACCTCAGGTTTCAGCTCCGATGATTCTTCCTCCGAGAGGCAGACTGGTCCCCCACTTCATCTCAGTGCCTCAACTTCTTTATCTGTAAAATGGGGATGACAGTAGGACCCACTTTATGGCACCACTGAAGGGTAAACAAGCTGATACATGAAAACAGTACCTAGCAAACAGAAAGCACTCAATACATTAATTGTGATTAATGATAATTTTTAATAGTAATTATTATTTCTTCATTTTATTAATACTTGTTAATTAAAATTTTTATTTATTTTTAGAGAGAGGGGAAGAGAGGGAGAAAGAGGGTGAGAGAAACATCAGTGTGTGGTTGCTTCTTATGTGGCCTTCACTGGGGACCTGGCCTGCAACCCAGGCACGTGCCCTGACTGGGAATTGAACCAGTGACCCTTTGGTTCGCAGCCTGCACTCAATCTCCTGAGCTACACCAGCCAGGGCAATACTTGTTAATTTTATTATTTTCTGACTTCTCTGCTCTAGAGAAGGCTGGGTTACCCGCTCTCTGTTCCCACAGCCTCGGTCCTTATAATGCTGAATTGTACTTTCGCTTTGCTTGTCTGCTAGTCTCTGGCCTGTTTGAGATCAGAGGGGTGTCCTTACCTCTATACTCCCGCTCCTAAAGCAGGGCCAGGCACTTCAGGACTCAAGGTCAAAGTGGGATGACACAGTGAGAAGAGAATGGGGTCTGTAGCCCTATGGAAATGAGCAGTCCTAGTTCAAGGGCTCCTTTGAACAAGGCCCCCAATCCCTCTGGACTTTGACCTTCCCTCTGTGGAAGGAGATGATCAGACCTGCCTCAGGGCTTGCACCTCGAGTGAAGGAGTTATGATTAACTCCACAGTGAACACATTAGGTGAAGGCATTCAAAGCACCAGGCTTGGAACTGCTGTCAGTGAATAGCTATTTAGGAGTAGCTTCCCGAGCTGCAAGTTGCCTGAAAGAATGTGACGGATGAGATGTGAGGTCCTTGATACAGAAGCATCAGCCCAAATCCAAGACTAGAGAAGGTCTCAGTATTCATCTGGAACTAATGTGGAATGGCATTGAGTGTAGGCTGTGATTTGAAAAGAACACGAAAAGAAGGTCTGAGGGGAAAAAGCCCTGAGAGATAATCCACCTCCCGACCCCTCGTACATAATAGTAAAGGCATATTGATTGGGTGGGGTGATGGTCCATCTCTGCAGTTACCTGAACGTGCAGCCGTGAGACAGAGCCTCAGTCCTGCGATAGGGACGGCCCTTGGCCTCTTGGTGAGCTGCCACCATGGGGGCGTGTAAGCTGAGGGGCATCCTGCAGTAGCTGGATCTAGGATGCTCTGCAGGGCTCCTCATCTTTGTATTACTGGCTTTGACTGCCCCCTAGTGGATGTTTTTCCCTCCAGCACCTTGGGTACTAGCTGAATTCTCCAGGGGCAAGGTTAGGGCACCGCCCAAGCCCCTTGTCCTCTCTTCTCTCTCTATGCTCACTCACGTGGCAGCATCACCCCATCTTGTGGCTTTACATACCACCCATGTACCGACTACTTCCAAAATCATATCTCCAGCCCACACTTCCCCCCTGTACTCAAGACCCGGAGATCCCCTGGAATGTCTAACAGGCATCTCGATCTGAATGTGTCCCAAACTGAGCTCTTTATTATCCCCCAACCCTGCTCCTACCCCAAGGGTCTCCCCATCCCAGTTATGGCAATAACATCCTTCCAGATGCTCAGGTGAAAAACAGGGTGCCATCCTTGACGCACCTCTTTCTTTCACACCCAGAATCTAACCTGCCAGCAAATCCTATTGGCTGTGCCTTCAAAAGATGTCCAGAATCTGACCACCTTTTGCAATCCTGGTCCAGGCCACCATCATTTCTAACCTTGTTAATAGTCTTCTATTCGGTCCTGAGGCATCTGGCCTTGTCCAGTGGTTCTCATCTCAGAGAAAAAGCCGAAGTCCTCACACTGACCTCCAGGGCCCTATGTGATCTGACTCCTCCAGCAGTCTCTGCGCTGCTGCGTTCACTCCACGCTGGTGTTGCCTGTGCCAGGCATACTCCTGCCTCAGGGCCTTTGCACTTGCTATTCCCTCTGCCTAACACATCCTGCCTTCAAATAACTGCATGGCTGACTCCACTTTCTTTATATCTTTACTCAAAAGACCCTCTTCCTCGAGATCCCCTAACCCCTTGGCTCAGGGCCTCCTATCAAAATTTCAACATCTCTCTGACATTTCATATCTCCCAGTGTTGCTTTAGGTATTTTCTTCTTAATGTTCATCACTATGTAATACACCATACATTTCACTAATTTATTCTACACTGGAACATAATTTCCATAAAGATAGAGTTTTGTTTACTTTGTTCCCCAAAATATCTCCAGTGCCTAAACAGAGGCTAGTGATATTTGAAAAATGAATTTACATCCTTCTTTTAACTTAATCTTTCCAATAACTCAATGAGATACTTTAGTATTGCCCCTATTTTATAGATGAGAAAATTGAGGCACAGAGAAGTTAGGTCACTTGCCCAACACAGCTAGGAAAGGAAACCTGGGGGAATATTATTCTTCCCTTACCTTACTAAACTTGTGTATTATCATTACTTGTACTCAGATGTCTCATCATTTTAATGAAGCTCACAAGAGGGCCCTTTCTGACCCTGCCCAGCATGGCCTGGTTGGTTGAGCATCATCCGCAAAGCAGCAAAGCAAATGTTGCCAGTTAGATTCCTGGTCAGGGCACAGGCCTGGGTTGCGGGCACGGTCCCCAGTGGGCATGTGCGAGAGGCAACGTATCAACGTTTCTTTCTCACATCGAAGTTTCTCTCCCTCTCTTTCTCCCTCCCTCCCCTCTCTCTAAAAATAAATAAATACAATCTAAGAAAAAAAATAGAGTGCCTTCTCTGTAGGGTCATTGTGAAGCTTAAGTGTGATAAGCATGTGACAAGCTTGCACCAGTGCCTGGAATGTTGTAAACACTTAAGAATTGGTCGCTAGAAACATGAAAGTTTCTACAAGGAGTTTGTCCCTGGGTCAGGAAAGGAAGGGGCATTTCAGGCACAGAGCCCAGTCAAGGGGCTGGGAAGTTATTGTTCATACGGCTGCCATTCGCATCCACTCCTCTGTGCAGCACGCCTGAGCCACGCCAGCCTGTTCCCAGGAGTTTTCCCATGACTTCGACATGCCCTGGGCACACTGCTTGGCATGTAGTGTAGTTTCTTTTTTTCTTTTTTTTTAAGATTTTATTTATTTATCTTTAGAGGGGAAGGGAAGGAGAGAGGGAGAGAATATCAATGTGTGGTTGCCTCTCGTGTGTCCCCTGCCGGAAACTGGCCTGCAACCCAGGCATGTGCCCTGACTGGGAATCGAACCTCGATCCTTTGGTTTGCAGGCCTGCACTCAATCCACTGAGCTACACCAGTCAGGGTGGCATGTAGTGTAGTTTCTGCATAGAAGCTCCTACATGTCCTTCAGGGCCCCACTCAGAGATGCCCTCCTGTGGGAAGCCCTTCCTGACTTCCCCAAGTACCTCATGTTCCTATTACAGTTAAGATGGCAATTTACTTAATGATTTGTTTTCTGTTCTCTTTCTCTTTTTTGTTCATTTAAAAAATTGTAATGATTATTATTTGTTTAACATGAAGCCCCTACGAGGCTGTGAGCTCCGAGGGCAGATGTTGTAGGACATGAAATATAGACAATTTGAGGGCCCTCTTTATTTTTCAGATTTTATTTTTATTTATTTATAGAAAGAGGGGAAGAGAGGGAGAAAGAGAGAGAGAAACATCAATTTGTGGTTGCCTCTTATGCGCCTGCTACTGGGGACCTGGCCCACAACCCAGGCATGTGCCCTGACTGGGATTTGAACTGCGAACCTTTGGTTTGCAGGCCTGTGCTCAATCTACTGAGCCACACCAGCCAGGGCTGAGGGCCCTCTTTAAAAATATGAAACTATAAACACAAAACCAAGCTTGAAAGTGAATATTCATTAGGATGAAAAAAATCACAACTTTACCTAACAAATACCACAAACAATATAAATCCAAAGTAATAACAAACTTACAAATCAACTGCCTAGCGCTCCTCTGTAATACTCTTTACTTGGTTTTTGGCCGCACGCTCTTTCATCTCTTACACAACAATGGCTGTATGGCATTTCCTAAAACAGGACTAAAAAATAATTCAGTTTTTCCTCCAGCACGATGGATCAAAATTAGTGTTTTTTATTAGTGATCATTTTTATTTTTTTCTTCACCTTTGCAATTCATTATTGGTAAGGCTATTTATACTCTTAAGGGTGATCCTCAAACTTGGGATAACCTCTATCACATTTCTTACATGTATGAGCTGTAAGATTTGGGAGGATTTTTCCATCAATGAGTTCCAGGTTCACACATTTCAAACCTATTTCTCCTCCAATACCCTCATACCATGGGGCCAGGCAAAACACTGATCTCTGTTCTGCGTCTTCATATCACAACACTGGGGAGGACAGCACGGGTGTTCCTGAGAGTAAGCCGTTCCGGGGCATCTAGAAATAGTAAGAAAACACATGCAAGGAGATAGGACCCTGTAAGTACAAACACCCCCGGGACCTAAACCCAGACCAATGTCCCTTCGGTCAGATCCCACAAACGCCTGTGGCCATCCGACAGGAAGATCGGTGTGATGGGAAGACTCAGTGGAAAGAGACAGTGTTCCGAACCGACTGTGGTTAAAATTTGTCACTTCACAAACTTTATAAAATTAAATAATCCCATACAAACAATGTATCTAAAGCTCAAGCCTTACGAGCTTCATGGTAAATCCATTCCTGCGGAAGGCAGAGTTGATTCCTCTCAAATTCCCCCAAGGCCTGGCCTTGGGCATCATACACAATAGGTGTCAAGGTTGCCTGGGACGTCAGGCAAGAAGGGAGAGCACCGGACTGGTGGTTTGCACCTTCCCGTGGAGTCCTGGCACTTGCAGGTGGTGTCGACAAGCCTTGTACTGGGGTTTCATGAAACATGGAGCACCTCTGTTTAAATCGTAACGATGACCTTAAGAGTCATCATCCAGCCCTGGCTGGTGTGGCTCAGTGGACTGAGTGCCAGCCTGTGAACCTTAAAGTTGCCGGTTCGATTCCCAGTCAGGGCACATGCCTGGCTTGTGGGCCAGGTCCCCAGTTGGGGGGGGGGTGTGAGAGGCAACCAATCTATGTATCTCTCACACATCGGTTTCTCTCCCTCTCTTTCTCCCTCGCTTCCCCTCTTTCTAAAGATAAATAAATAAAATCTAAAAAAAAAAAGGGTCATCATCCAGCTGAACAAGCATGGGCATTTTACAGTGACAGACACTATTTATTGTATGTGCCTGGCCTGTATCAAGTCACTACACCCCTACAACATGCCTGTGAAGTGCATTATCCCATTTTTCAGGTGAGGAAACTGAGACTTGAAAAGTTTCAGTTTTGTATATTAAGGTTCCATGTAAGAAACCTTTTGAACAAAAATTTGTCTACTAACAAGTTTTGAAAAAGCTTGAAATGGTTCAAGCCCTTTCTTTTACACACGGGGAAGTAACACCCTGAAAAAGGGAGGTCATCTGCTCCGTACCACACATTTATTCGTATCTCCTGGGCTCCTTCCCTGCGCCAGACGCTGTGCCATGGCCCAGGGGTTTGGAGATCAGCAAGGTAGTCATGGAATGTAACTTCAGTGGGGCCCACAGACTGTATGCACAAGATCTAAATAAGCAAATGATTCCAGTGAGTGCTGATATAGTGCATCTGGGGAGATGTGATTGGGTGACAAGGAAGGAGGGAGCTGATTCAGAGTGACAGGTGCTCCGGGAAGTGTGGTCTGAGGAGGTGACACGTGACCTGAGGCCTGAATGACATGAAGAAGCCAGCCACGGAACCCTACCCTACGGGACAAAAGCACTCCATGTGGAGGGAAGCGTGAGTGTCAGGCCCTGAGGCAGGAATACTTTGTAACACAGCTGGCTCCTGGCTCCGTGCTCCTTCACCACCCACTGCCTCTCCAGGCCCTCCCGGAGGTTCCTACGATGCCCTAGGTCTTCTCAGTCCCTAGGGTGCCGACTTCTCCAGGAAGCAGCAACATTGCGGGGAAGGAGGGGGCTGTGGGTCCCCTTCCCAGAAGCCCTGTGGCTGAACAGGATCTGAGTGTCCTGGTTCCTGTCTGGCAGGGGGTGAGCAGACATCCTCTCCACCTTCTCTCCCTGGGCTCCGGCCCCAGCCCCAAATCTCCATGACAACTTCAGACACAATCCTGATCTGAAGGAGGATCTGGAACGTGGAGCACAAAGATCACTGTGAAGAGACCAGAGGAGCTGGTGGACTTGCCGCTCCTTGCACCTCGTCTCCTGTCAGCCTCCCCACTGGCCTGGCTAGGCCCCCATACCCTGGTTTCCTTGAAGACCCCAAACTGAAGGTTCTGCAGGTCTGCCCTGTCGCTGGACACAGCAAGGCCTGGATGGAGGTCCATCTTCTGCAGCTGCCCCAAAGGCTGCTCCTGCTGGGGGCAGCTGCCCTGACTGCATCTGCTCTGGAGACAGGTGAGTGTACAGGGACTTGGCTGGGGTGGGCAGGAGATTCAGGCCCCTCCACCCTTAGAGGCTGTTTCCCCAACCAGCACTCACCCTGAATGGGCCAGGACCTCTTGAGTTGGGGGAGGCTGGGAAACCCTGTGCCTGATCTTGCCTGGCACCCCCAAGTCTACCCAAACCCCTCTGGAAGACTAGAGCTCAAAATCACCCAGAAGCAGGGGTCTGGGCATGGGTGGGGGAGCCCTCAGATCTGGCAGTGGAAACCCTTCCTTCACAACTCACTCTGCCTCTTCCTGCACTGCTCCCATTGAGATCACTGTTTCAACTCGCTAGGTCTAGTTTCTTCAGCAGTAAAATGGAATCATAGCAGACCCTTGCCCCTTAAGAGAATTTATTGTGCATGTAAGATCAGATGAGCCATGCAAGACACTCACACAGCCTAGCATATTGAAGGTTCACTCACTCACTCACTATGCCTCGTCCCCCACACGGGCATGTTGCTCCCTGAGAGCTGAGGTTAAGTCAGAGTTTTGCTTTTTTTTTTAAATGATTTTTTAAAAGATTTTATTTATTTATTTTTTAGAGAGCGGGGAAGACAAGGAGAGAAATGTCAATGTGTGGTTGCCTCTCGTGCGCCCCCAACTGGGGACCCAGCCTGCAACCCAGGCATGTGCCCTGACTGGGAATCAAACCAGCGACCTGCAGGCTGGCACTCAATCCACTCAGCCACACTAGCCAGGGTTACATCAGGGTTCTCTTAGCAAGGAGAGGGACAGGCTGTTGGGCAGGCAGGTGCCCAGCAGGTCCCCAGTAGGGGGCGCTCCAGAGACAACCACACTGATGTTGCCCTACCTGGTGTAACTCAGTGGATTGAGCGCCAGCCTGTAAACCAATGGGTTGCTTGTTCGATTCCTGGTCAGGACACACGTCTAGGTTGTGGGCCAGGTCATGTTGATGTCTCCCTCTCTTTACCCCTCCTTCCCCCCTCTCTAAAGATAAATAAAATATTTTTAAAAATTGAATAAATAAAATCTTTTTTAAAACGTTAAAAAAGAAAAATAAACGGGGAATATATGTTTGAAAAAAATAACAATACAAGAATGAACTGTTTTCGGTACTCACAGCTGTAAACCTACTTTTACCTCACCCTGTATACACATCATACTA
The DNA here is from genome assembly GCA_004027475.1 of Anoura caudifer. Lineage (NCBI taxonomy): Eukaryota > Metazoa > Chordata > Mammalia > Chiroptera > Phyllostomidae > Anoura > Anoura caudifer. The sequence continues at coordinate 137,555 of PVKU01003917.1, read as the reverse complement.
TCTTTGTAAAATCTGGAACGTTCTGAAACACTTTCTAGGGTTTCTGAATAAGAGATGGAGGGCGTGAATTAAATTATTTAATCCTCGCAAAAATTCGGAGATTGCTTGCTCATCCCCATTTTACCGATAAGGAAACTGAGGCTCAGAGAGGATGAGGACCTTACTTTGGGTCACGAAGCGAGCAGGAGGCGGAGCCAGGCTTGGAAGAGGCGCGTGGCTTCAGGGTTCGTGCCTTTTCGCGGCAGCCGACCTGGTGGACCTCTGCGGACAGACGTGGAAAGGGGGTGGTCTGCTGCGGCGCTCGCACTCCACATCGCGCAGGTTCTATTTCGTGGCCCCGGACGCCGACTGCAAGCTCTGGGCGCAGGCGGCGACCCCTAGCGACAGGATCCGCTTCCAGTTCCGATTCTTCCTGGTCTACAGCCTGACCTCGGTGTCTCTGGCGTCTCCAGCGTCTCCAGCGTCCCCAGCGCCTAACGCCTCCACCCCAGCGTCGGAGGAAGCGTACACCCCCGGTTCCTACCTGCAGTGTTACGAGGGTCCACCGGGAGCGCCCCTACCCCTGGGTGCTGCTGTCTGCAGCCTGACTTTCCCTGTCCCGGTGGCGTCCACCGGGGACATCCTGGGCCTGCGCCTGGTCACCAGAGGTCACTAGCCTCGCGTGGACTTCGTGGGTGAAGTCACCTCTTTCCGGTTTGGTGGGTTAGGGCTGTTGGTCAGGACCAGGGCCTCCAAGCGGTAGGTGGGGAAGGGGGCAGCGGGCAACTGTGGGGCTGGGCTGCCACCAGTGGGGCACTGGGGGCACTAGAAAATGAAGGGGACTGGCTCCTTAAGAGAGGGAAGGAGGTGGTCAGTGGTGGCAGTATTAGGGGTGGTCATAGTAAGGGACATTCCAGACCCAAAGAGACAACCCCATAAATCTAGCTTCCATGGTTGTGCACACACACACTCCTACACACAACCCACACTCAAACACCCACCCCTGACACACACTGTACATGTATACAACTCATACCTCATACACCCATACTCCCAACTCCACACCTTGCACAGCCACACTGCAATGCACAACCCACATGCCGCACACACACCTCATACACACGCAGTACCCCCTTGCACACTTTTGCATAACTCACACACTCTCATGTTCACACACTGTGTCCTCTGCCCGGGTCAGCCCTTCAGAGAGCCCTAATTAGGACTCCGATAATTGTGAGTGACAGGACCCCACTCAGGCAGGGAAAGGGAAATGATATTAATATGAGTCACTCACTGAGCATCGCCTTTAGCCCTTTGCATGCCAGATCTCATCTGTCGCTCTCAGCAGCTCTGCTGTGCCAGCGTCCTTAGCCTCATATGTATAGATGCAAGACAGCCTTGGGGAGGTTAAGTCAAGTGCCCCCAGCCTCCCTGTGCACAAGAGAGGCAGCAGGATTTTTGCTGCTAGAGTATGTCCTCTCTCTCAAATACAGTTCAGGGCTTTGGCACTGACTGGTTCCCCCAGGACCAGAGACACAACTCACTGATGTCACAGCCAATGTCACAGAAAAGGCTGTGTCCAGGGATGGGGAGCAGGTGATCTGCTAAAGTCTGGAAGATTCCAAAACCTGGAGAAGCTCTATTGCCGCCTGGGGCTAAAAAAATCTAGACTGGAAGATTAAACGTGGGATTGTGCGCACTTCAAGACGAGAACACAGGCGGCCCTGAGAACCAATGCCGGTTTGCCAAGAACTAGCTGCTGGCACGCCAGGCCCTGGACAACCAGCCCTGTGACACTGAGCGTGCGGCTGGCACTCTCACGCCGTCTCCTGTGTCTCTCTAGTCGAGTCCCACGGTACTTCTTTCCTGCAATTTTGCATTGATGGTCTGAATACTGGATTTTTAGATTCTCTCTCTTTCCCATTAGATCCTCTGGCTCTGGGAGGAACTATATGAACTTTGTACCCTAAATCCTTGGGGCCATGAGCCTTGGTGACTAGAGTCCCTTTCTGGCTCCTGTAGGTTCCTATAATGTTTTTTAAAAATTATTTATTTATTTATTTTAGAGAGAAGGGAGAGAGAGGGAGAAAGAGAAACATTGATTTGTTGTTCCACTTACTTATGCATTCATTGGTTGATTCTTATTTGTGCCCTGGATGGGGATTGAACCCACAACCTTGGTGTATAATGACTATATCTCTAACCAACCCAGCTACCTGGCCAGGGCTCCTATGATGTTGTTTTGCAAACTGCTCTCACTGGCTGATTAGAAATCAACCCCTCCCTCTCTGTGTCCCTCTCTCCCTTCCTCCCTCCACTTTTTCCTCCCTCCACTTCTCCCAGTGGCCTTCCCCTCTGGAGGCAAAGCTGTCACCCAAGGGGGCCAAGAACGCTGTTGCTGCTCTGTGTTTGGCAGGACTGGGCTCCAAGGTGAAGGTGGCAGTGGTGAAGCCCTGTCACAACTCTGGCTTCCTCCGATCAGTTTTGTCATTTGAATGAAGAAGGTTCATTTCACATCCTTGGGCTCCACGCACAGTCTCCCTTGCTCACACCTGCAAGCACACCCTGCCTGGCTCACGCACACTGTCTTACATTTACAGTCACATGTGACTCCCAGTACACACCCACATGACTGTTTTCTCTCTCAGAGACTTCCACTCTCACACCTAAACACCTTCTGTATAGTAGATTGTTCGCTTTCATTTGCAAATGAAAGAAACCCAACTCAAGTTGGCTTATGCCAAGGGAGAACTTTGGGAGTCTCCTGTAACTGGGGTGTGTGGTTCTGGTATAGCTGGATCCAGTAGTCCAAGTCATGTCACCTGGGCTTTGTCTCTTTGCTCTCTCCCTCTCCCTCTGCGTTGTGTGGGTCTATTTGGCTCCATCTCAGGCAGCTCCTCTTTCTACTTGGCAACAAGGGGAGCCTGCAGCTCCAAGTCCACAGTCACCCTTACAGCTCTAACCTCAATGAAATAGAGAGCAAGCACCTTTTTCATGGTTCTAGCAAAAGTCCTGGGGTCAAGTCTGGTTTGTCCTGGCCAGTAGAGGGAACGCTCTGGTGCCCACGCCCACCTCTGAGCCCTGGTGTTGGGCAGTCCCACCTGAGCCAGCTTTGCTCCACCACATGGGACGCTGGGTGAGCCGACCAGTCTGCCACCCCTTGCACTGAGTTGTGCAATTCTTTCACCTGTGTGCATATTTATCCATTCAACAAGTATGAATTGAGCACCTGCAGTGTGCCAGGTGCTGTTCTAGGCTCCAGGGATCCAGCAAGGAACAAAAGGGAAGTCCTTGCCCTCTCTGAGCTGACGTTTTGGTGGGGGAGACAGGCAGAAAACAAATAATCAAGTAAATCCTCATTCTGCTTAGGGGGGCGTGCTGCAGAGGAACTTGAGTCGGGAGCAGGAGGGTGGGGGTACGGGGGGGAGGGTGGTGTGCTGTTCCCGCGGAGGCTCCGGAAGGCCTGCTGAGTGGAGACCTGCAGGGAGCCACGCCGATACTTGGGGAAGAGAATGCCAGGCGGAGCTGATGGCGGGGGCAGCGCCGTGAGCAAGGATTTGCTTGGAAGTGTTCGAGTTCACTGGGTAACTGTAGGCCGCATGCACGCACACGCGCACACGGACACATGGTCACACCCACTATGCCACAGTGTCTACGTGCAAAGACCAAGTTCCTATTCTGTTACTTAGATGTGAGCTGCGTGGCCTTGATCAAGTGACCTGGCCCCCCCGTGCCTCAGTTTTCTCATCTCAGATGGGGTTACTTTGAGAATTTACTGAGCTGGGAGGTCAATGAAGGAAGTGTTTAGAACCATGCCTGGCAAGGAATAGGAACTCAGTAAATGTTAGCCACCACCATCATCATTGTCAACATCATAGTTATACACCTGTCTCCCATCACCATCAATGTCATCATCATGGTTATGCACCTGTCGCCCATCACGGTCAATGGCATCATCGTGGTTATGCACCTGTCTCCCATCACTGTCAATGACATCACCATGGTTATACACCTGTCTCCCATCACCATCAATGTTATCATTATGGTTACGCACCTGTCTCCCATCACTGTCAACTTCATCATCGTGGTTATGCACCGGTCTCCAATGAAATGTTCTTTCCTACTCTCCTCTGCAAGCACACAAAAACAGCCTCCTCCTCCCACATCCCCTCACTAAAGGGCCACACATCCTGCTTGTTACGGGCTGGCCTGAGGTCCTCATAACATGCTTCCCCTTTTGGTCCCAGGTTCCTGTGGTCCCTACTTCTGCTGTGGGAATGGCAGGTGCATCCCCCTGAGCCTGGTGTATGATCTCTGGGGAATGGACAACTGTGGCGACAGCAGTGACCAGGCTTCCTGGCCACCAGCCAACCACACAGGTCAGTGACGGGTGCAGCCTAGGCCCTGCTGAGGAGCTAGGAAGGAAGATGGGCACCAGCTGCCCTTCCCCAGGGCCTGAGTCGGGGAGGGGGAGGGGGTGGAGGCAGGGGCATGGCAGGAGAGAGCGAGGGGAAGCACAGTGGTGGGGAACTGCGTTAGACCAGAGTATCCGAGGATTGGGGCTGTTAGAGCCAGGATGATGCTAGGGATGATCTGATCCAGTTGCTTTCAATGGTATTTTAGTGGCGGAAGCTCCTCCTAAGTGGGACCTTGCAGAGGCCCAAGATATTGAAAGGAGAGATGCTCTGTTTAAGTAGATGTGGGGGGGGGGGGCCCATGTCCCACCGAGGAACCTGACTTGGGACTCTTAAGACTTAACTTTGAAAACCACTGACCCAGTCTGACTCACATATTTTACAGATGGGGAAACTGAGGCTCAAGGGCATAGAGTCAGTGAATGACAGAATCAGGAATGACCTCTGAGTGCAGAGAGACCAGGTCACCCAGGAATATCCTTTTTGGGGAATCTGGAGATGCCCCTTCCCCCCAACAGGGCTGGCATATGCTGTTGAACAGGTTGTTTGCTGGAAAACAACACCGGGCTGAGGGGTGAAACCCAGCCTCCTGGGACCCCACGCGCTCACCTCCCATGCCGCTTCTCAGTCTGCTTTGCAGGTTCCTGCTTATCTCCCTGTCGCTCTGTGCTGTGTGCCCTGAGGCCCGGACCCCGCTCCTCCTCCACCCTCCACACCCATTCCCTCGGTGGTCTCCTTTATGATGCATCACCAGCTGTTGTCGTCTTTGAACTCGTTACATAACCACCTCCCTGCTCATCTGCATGTGGGCGGTGTCTCAGACTTAACTCGGTCCCAAACTGAACTCCCGACCCCCAGACCCCCAGCCCTCCGTGTCCAGCTCCTCACCCACTTCCCCTTCTCACCCAAACTGTGGCGTGACCCTTCATTCCTTTTTGCAGCTCATAAGCGAGCCATTGACATCGATTTGTTTGACGTTTTTCTCATGGTCAGACTGCGGTTAGGGCTCATTAGAAGTGACATTTTCACCACGTCACATCACAGGGACATACCCCCGGCCTGACTTGTGGCTGTCACTGTTGGCTTTGACCACCTGGCCGAGGCCGTGTTTGTCAGCTTTCTTCACTGTTCCTTTCTGCCTCCTCTCTGCCCTGTGCTCTCTGAGAGGGAGTCACTCCGTGCAGCCCACACGTGAGGAGTGGGGAGTTAAGCTCCTTGGCCAGAGGAGCCACCTAAGACACTAAGTCAGATCAGGGCACCCCCATGCTCAGAACCCTCCATGCTCCTCACTCCAAGACAAAGCAAAGCCTCCCAGGGGCCCGCAGGCCCTTGCCACCTGCTGCCAGCACCTCCCACCTGCCTTCTCAGTCTCTCAGCTCCTCTGGTCTCACGGCCAGCTCTCTCCTCTGCCTGGAAGGTGCCTCCCCAGAGATTTGCACGCTCATTCCTTTGCCTCCTAGGGGTCTCTGCTTAACCCTCACTTTTAGTGAGCTCTCTCCTGATCCCTTTATACATACATATATATGTGTATGTATAAACGAACCCTGTGTCCTGGTACGGGTAAATGGATAAACAAAATGTGATATGGCCACACAATGCAATTTTATTCAGCCTTAAAAAGGCAGAAAATTTGAACGCATGCTACAACATGGATGAAACCCTGAAGACGTTCCGTGAGTGAAATAAGCTAGCCAGAAAGGGATCAATGCCGAGTGAGTCCACTTACACGGATCTGACGACCTAGAGTTGTCGGATTCATGGAGACGGGAAGTAGAATGGTGGTTGCCAGGGGCTGGGGGCAGAGAGAATGCAGAGTGAGTGTTCAGTGGGGACAGGGGTTCGGCTTTGCCGGACAAAGTGTTCCGGAGACGGACGGTGGTGACGGTCGCACAGCAACATGAGTGTGCCTAATGCCGCTGAGCTGTGCACTTAAATGTGGGCACTGGTTTGTCGTGGCATATTTCTCAACAAGAAAATAAAAAGAAACCCTGCCCCTAGTCAGCAGGCCCTGTCCCTTTTCCCTGCTTAATTTTCTTTCCATGTGACATGATACTTTTCATGTTTTATCATGTCTCCACTTCCACGTGTCCAGTTCCACGAAGACCTTTTTGTCTATTCTGCTCCCAGTCGAATCCCCCGGTCCCTACAGCAATGCCTGGGGCACAGTAGATGCCAGAGAAATGAGTCAAGTGAGTGGAAAGACGAACCTCTCTGTGCCTCAGCTTCCTTATCTGAAAAATGGGGTGCTAAGCCTAACTTGTCAGAGTTCTTATAAGCTTTAAGTGAAATACAGTAGGTAAAGGGCCCAGCATAGAAAACACTCAATATGAGCACATTCTCCCTCCAGAGAAGAAGCTCCATCCATCAACCCCAGGCCCTGGAGCTAGACTCCATGAGTTCAAGTCCCCGCCCCCCACCCCATCACTTCCAGTTGTGGGACCTGGGCAAGTGACTTAACCTCACTTGCCTGATCTATGAAATGGAAACATGAATTGTAACAATCTCCAAGAGGTTTGGGGAGGCTTAAATGAGACATAGTCATCATGCCTTAAAGGGGCTGTTCTCGGTGTTAGCTCTGCTATTTCCCACTGCAGGTCCCTCTCAGATGCCCAGCCTGGAGGGGAGTACAGAAGATACCTCCAAGCCCCCAGCTGCCACCCCCAGCTCTCAGTTCGGCAGGCTCCCTTGGGCTTGCGGCCAGGAGCAGCACCCCCGCAGGCTGGGACCCTGCGCAACGGGATACAGCTCTGGAAGGTAGATGGCTCTCTTTACCACCTGCGCGCACGCCTCCCACCCCCAGCTCTCCCACCGAAGATCACTGCTCCCTCTGCAGGATACGGATGGGGCAGCAGGCCTGGGCTGAGGCCTGAGTGGACTCACCCTTTCCTTCCGAGGTCCCTGGCTACAGAAGGTGGCGCTGGCCTCCTCGCTGCTCCTAGCCTCTGCCGGCCTCCTCACTAGCCTCCTCTGGTGCTGCTGCTCTGCCCGCTGGCTGGCCTGGTGTCCTGGTGACCATGGCCTCCGCCTTAGCTACACCGCTTGTCGCACATGCCCTGGCCAGGTGGCCCCAGCCAAGTAGGCCAGCCTCCCAGGGTCAGGGAGGCCATCTGTAGAAAGGCTGCGACTTCAGAGGAAGGTGAGTGGGCTCTAGGGTCGGCCATACTCTGGGTTCTGTCCCCATCCCCTAGCAGGCTGTCTGATCCCGGGCAGGTCACATAACCCTCTGAGACTCGGTCTGCCTCTCTGGAAAATGGGACGATTTCTGCCTTGCAGGGCTATGGGAAGGCCGTAGGAGGTAAGTGGCCCTGTAGCTCCTGCAGTGGCTGGGACTCTGCTGAATCAGCGAAGGCCAGGACCTCCATGCCCAGAGCAGGGAGCAGGGGTCTTGCTCACCTGAAACTGCCTTGATTCACCCCCAGACCTCACCTGCCCTGCTTTGCCTCACTGCCCCCACCCCCCGCCCCCGCCCTCAGGTTCCAGAGTCAAGCCCTAGTCAAAGACACAGGGGACCGCCCTGGCGGGGATAGCACCGTTTATTAAGAAAAGATCAAGACAAAGACCACAGGAGGGTCCCTTGTAGGACACAGAGGTCAGGTGTCCCAACCCAACATCCAGGGGACTGCTGGTGAGGAGGGCGCTTGCCCCCATTTGGGTCCTCAGGTTCCCAATGACGGGACAGGGTTGTTATGGCCCCTTCCTGTCCCTCTATTTGAGTCTTAGCTTCCCCCACCCAAGGCACTAGTTCTTTCCAACCGCCAACGGCTCCTCCCCCCATATCCCTCGGCTCCTCCCCCCATATCCCTCGGATCTTCACTTCCAGGTCAGTAGGGGGATGTGGTCTGGGCGGGCAGGGAGACCCTCTCAGTGCTGGGCTCTGCCTGTAGCAGCTCCTGGTAAGAGCTGGGGTGGAGTTTCCCTTGTAGCCCCTGAGGGCAGGTGCCCAGGGCTAGGTATTGGGGTGGGGGTGCAGACCAGCTGGCCAGGCGGAGGTGAAGGTGAGGGGGGCGGGGACATGGGCTAACAGGGGTGGGGCTGCCTGCCCGCCCAGGGGTGAGCTGCCTTTTGCTCCACAGTTGGCACTAAAGAGCTTTTGCTACCCAGAGGAGGGTGGCAAAGCCCACTGCGACGCCCTCTGCTCCTAGTGGCTGGTGAGGACCCAGGCCATATGCTGAGGCTGGCTCTTGTAGGGACAAGGGCTGCCCAGGGCTGCAGTAACAGGCAGCCCAGTGTTGCCATGGGGGCTCTCCTGGTGGGGGCGCTTCTGAGCCCACTCAGCCATTTTGCCTGCCCCTCTGAGGCACCTGCTTTCATCCACCTGCCCTGTCCCCCAGCCTGTGGCTTTGCCCAGGTGTTTGTGTGGGGGGTGACGTGCCCACCCTCCAGTCCAGCCCAGGGCAGTAGCAGCAAAGCGTGGCATCGCCTCAGTTTCTTACAAAATAGTCATAATAATAATATTAATAATAGACTCGACGTTGTGGGGCTGGGACGCTGCCCAGCAGTCCTTGTGGGGCTGGCGGCTGCCTACGAGGGGCAGGGGCGTGTGTTGGCCCCTGCCTGGGCACCATGCTGCAGGTCCAGTGGCTGTGGGGGAGGGCCCCCAGGCTGGGCAGAGTGCAGCACCAGGTTCCTGAGACAGCCCGTGATGCCTGAGGAGAACCTGCCCCCAGTCAGCATGGCCACATGGGGAGCTCCGCCTGTGGGGAGGGGAGAAGACAGGACCTGTCAGCTCCAGGGGCCCCGGAGGGGAGGAAGGCATGTGCTGGAGGTCTGCTGGGGCCCCATTCCTGCACCGGGGCCTGAGCCCTGGACTCACCGATGTAGATGCTGGCCTTGGTGTTGACTGCCACGTTCGGACCTGGGGACTGGCCGATGACCAGCTCCTCACCGTCCACCTGGATGGAGCCTCTCCGGCCCTCTCTGTGGTGGGTGGAACTGGGTCAGGCCCTACACCACCGGTCCCTGACCCAAGAAGAGTCCCCTCCGTTTTCCACAAGACTCCAGAGATGTCTGCTCTCTGAGTTCCTTCCTTCCCCACTGGGTGAGCTAGATCGTCCCTCCACCCCCAACCGCCACACACACAGCTTCCTCACACCCTCCCAGGCTTCATCCATCCCAGGGAGCCTACCCGCCCACCCATGGCCATGGAGTCCTGCCCTGCCCTGGAAGCCCGTGCTTGGCTCTCCCTGCCACAAGCTGCAAGCTGTCTCCCCAGAGCCCAATGCCTGCCCCCCCAAGCACAGTGGGGGCCTGCACCCTAATGCCCAGGTGGCCCCCTTACCGCAGTGCCGTCACCCGATGCCACTCGCCATCATTGATGGGATCCTCAGAGACGAGGCGGGCCTCCCCGCTGCCCAGCTGGTAGCTGCAGTCACACAGGCCCAGGAAGGTGTGAGGTGGGGCAGGACAGGAGCAGGGTAAGGGGGGTGGTGGGGGGGTGTCACGGGGACGCTGGGAGCTGCAGCTTCTTGTGGAAGGAGCCATGGGGCTGACCAGAGAGGAAGCCACTGAGGGGGCGACAGGGGCCAGGGAAGGGAGGGGACCCACCTGAAGACAAGCTGCCCATCCTGAAGTCCGAGACTGATGAAGTCCTTCCCTTGGCCGGCCTTTCCCATCTCCTGCAGGGGAGCACAGGGTCTCTGGGGTCCCCAGCCTGGAGAGCTACGGCCCCTGATGGCTGTGGCCTCTGCCTTTCTCTCTCCCACTGCCCTGGCCACCAGAGGGCTGGGAATACTAAGATCCTGGACCGGATGCCCACACTCACCATGCCCTGCCAGAGCAGGAGGCCGCTGGCTGTGCGGGTCCGAACTTCCAGCTGGATGGTCTCAGGCACCTCCGGCAGGCTGGGGTGTGGAGTGGGCAGCAGGTGAGGGGGCGGAAGTCCCAGATTCCCATTCCCCTCCCTGGGCCCATCAGCTCTCCTAGCACCCATCTCACCTCCTGGAGAAGACGTGGCCGGGGAGGGCTAGGAAGCCATCATCGTGGAAATAGGCTCCGTACTGTCCCGGGGCATCTGTGGGAGAAAAGGGGGATATGAGACAGCTGCTCGCCTGCACGGAGCGTCCGTCTGGCATCGGCTCCCCCCACCCCAACACGTACAACCAGAGGGCTCTGAACCTACAGCTCCTGGAGACCCAGGGGGCTGAGAACCTGGACAGGAAAACACTACAACTCTCTGTTCACTCACATCTCGCGGAAATCTAGCAGCTCCTTTAGATTACGCACATAGGCAGCGAGCTAAAGGAGCAGCAGCCGGACGTGTGACCTCCTCACTGAAAGGGTTCCTTTACGGATCACAGTGGGTGCAAGGAGCTCAAAACACCGTTCACGCTTATTGACATTGTGTTAGCGGTTTGGGCGAGCATGGCATCTTCTTATTTAATGTGTTGATAAAGAAGTGCATAGGTTACAGTTGAGAAAATTTAAAATATTTTGAGTCTTATTTCAGTATAATTGGTTTCCTATGCATTTTTAAAAAGCAGTAGGTCAGGAAGGTGAGCAACCATCCCTATTTGCTAAGTCCTTGTCCTGGTTTTAGCTTTGAAAGTCCCACATCCCAGAACACCCCTAGCCCTGAGGAGACTGGGACAGTTGGTCACCTAAAGTCCACGGCACCTGAAAGGTTCAGAACCTTCGTGTTCCTTCCATCTCCCAGACGGGAAGACGGTCTGGGGGCGGGGGGCGGTGAGTGACTTGCCCAGGAAGTGGGGAGCCTGCACGGCAACCTGGACCTTCCGGCTCCAACGTCCACGTTGGGTGTGGCCCCAACACCCCTGCCCTGCCTGCTCAGACCCATCGTGGAGGCCAGCGCTGGCCCCGGTGGGCCCAGCAGCTACAAGGGTCAAGGATACTTTGCTGCCTTCCACCAAGTGATGTGCCAAGCACTGTGCTGGGAGTCCTATAACTTACGTATAATATTAACAAAAACTAACATAATATACCCACCCTAGACCAGAAATTGTTCTAAGCATTTTAAATATATTAAATAGTTCCACTGTCACATAAAATTTTATCTGAAGCCTTGTGGAAGGATGTTACTTTTCTCCATTGTATGCATAAAGAAACTGAGGCACAAAGAGGTTAAGTGATTGCTCAAAGTCATACAGCTACCAAGTGGCAGGGCTAGGATTTGAAACCAGGCAGGCTGGCTTCAGAGTCATGCTCTTATCCCCTACACCACTGGCTCTCCTATTACATTCATGATCAAGAAGACAATATCCATAAAGCAGCTGGCACGGTGCCTGAGAGTGTTCAATAAACGTTCATTTTTTAAATTATTCTCAGTGCTTTTAAATGGGCTGTGGCATCCTTGAGAAAGGGGGTCCTGCCTTACTCCTCTTACAGTCACTGCTCCCGGGACAATGATGGGCACAGACAGATGGACGCCAACAGAATGCATGGGTACAGAGGAAGAACAGGTCAGAGCGGTACATGGGCCTGCCCAAGGTCACCTAGCCAGTGAGTACATGGTAGGGCCCAGCTCCGTGGGGCTTTGCTGTTCTTTCTTCTGTCTGCATGCGCCCAGTGAGCCTCTCCCATGGACCCGTTCTGCTCAGAGGCCAGAATTAAGGGTGTGGGGTAATTGGACAAGGGGGCTGAGGGACCTGCCACCAGCGGGAGACAAGGCCGCTCAGCTGCGCTGGTGGCCATGGCAAATACGTACCATTGCCGCCACTGCCTTCCAGATGCCAATCGGACTCCGCTGCCCCATGTCCAGAGCCTGTGGAGAAAGGCAGGGTCCAGTAGTGGGCACAGACAGCGTGGGGACTCTGCCTAGCCCCAGGGCCCCAAAAGGGAGGTGGAGAGAAGCCAGGGCAGTTACCTTGTTGGCAGCGTGGGCCAGAGAAGCCAGGGGGACAGAGGCAGCGGGTGCCCTGGCAGGTGCCCCCATGCAGACAGGGCTCACGGAGCTGGCAGGGGTTCTCCTCATGCTCGCAGCGGTCCCCTGTGGGCGTGGCAGAGGTGAGCGAGCATGGGCTGGAGTTGCTGCAGACCACCCTGCTCCCTCCCCCTCCAGGACCCAGGCAGGCCCACGCACCTTTGAAGCCGTCCCGACACAGGCACTGAAACTCATACTCGCCGGCAGGGAAGCATGTGGCGCCGTTCTGGCAGGGCTGGCCCTCGCACGGGGAGCTGTCGTAGCACTGCCCGATGCCCCGACTGCCCAGGAAGCTGTAGGTGAGGTCTAGCCGCTTCCCGTTCACTGACACCTGTGGGCATAGGGACACTGAAGGACTCAAGGGACGCAGAGGCAGGGGCATCACTGGACCGGCAGACAGAGGAGTGCGGTAGAGGTCGCTGGGAACCCAAGCTGGAACTTGAGTGGTAACGTGGGACTCTATGGGAGGGGGCAGAAGGAACAGGAATGCCTGCCTACTGTGTGCCACCAACTCCACCAGCACAGTCAGTCCATAGTACAACCCTTCAAGTTAGGTGCAATGACCCCCATTTTACAGAGGAGGAAACTGAGGTGAAGATCCTGGTCCCAAGGGCCTTCAGTGAGCTGCAGGCAGGGGGGCCTGGTCTTCACCCCTCCCCTCCCAGCTGTCTTCTGGAAGCTGCTCCTCACCTCGCCTACGCAGCCACGGAAGGGAGTGCTCATGTTGGTGGCTGGGGACAGCTGCACGGAGGGCTCCACGCCACCGAGGTAGAGGAGGGTGTGCAGGTTGAGGCCTTGGCTCTTGCCGGGTGAGGAGCGCAGCACCGGGCGTCCACCGTTCACCCGCAGGCTGCCATCCTTGTTGAGGCGCTCGGCAGACGCGCGGTGCCAGCGGCCCAGGGCCAGTGGCTCTGTGCTCCGCAGAACAGCCAGCCCTAGGGAGGACGCCAAGGAGGGTGGGCACATGGATGACCCCCTGCCCTGCCCCACCCCACACAGGGACCTGAGGAGATAGGGAGCTTCCTTTAGTCTCCTAGTTCCACGAGGAAGCTGAGAGAGGTCTCGGGACTTGACTGAAGTCACACACAGAGAAGGAATGTGAAGGAGCAGGGGACTTCAATTGGTCAGACTTCTGAATTCATCCCTCTGAGCCTCCTCGGGGCACAGACAGCCAAGGGGGGCACAGAGCGTGGCACCTAGAGCCCATCTGCATTTGGTGTCCAGCGCTCACCTGACCCTAGCTCGTAGCGGAACTCCAGGTGGCCACCAACCATCGCCAGGGACACGAAATCCTCCACGGGCTCCCTCTTCCCTCCGCTGAACAGCAGGATTCCATTGGGCGCCAGTGGCTTGAACTCAATGTCCAGGCGTAGCTCGTGGTGTGTGTTGGTGAGGGCGGGCAACGCCAGGTAGGAGCCAGTGCCCGACATGGAGGGAGTGGTCACAGTCACACCTGTAGCAGCCACAGCTCAGCCAGGGGCGGTGGGGACACCAGAGCCCCAGGAGGAGTCCAACAACTGAGCCTTACTCTGGGACCCCTGCCCACCTCACTCTCTCATTCCAGAGGCTCAAGATCAGCTGGGAAACAGCTGCAGCTGCAGCGGAACTCCTGGCCCACCCAGCACTGCAGACCAGGTTGGAAGGATCTCCAATAGATGGACATCCCTTTTGGGGGCTCTCACATAAGGGATTCAGACTGGGCAGAAGCTTGGCCAGTGACTTTGAGGCTCATTTCACCATCCTAGGACCCATCATGGCTTCAGAGGGCCCCTGTCCAGCTCCCCCCGCATTCTTACTGGGATCCCAGGGGGTCTCAGGCCAGGCCCCACTCACCTTCCTCACACCTCATCCCTGAGCGGCCCAGGTGGCAGCGGCAGGTGTAGCCTCGGCCGTCGGGCCGGTTCACACAGGTTGCGTCGGGCCCACAGGCCTCTGGGGGACACACAGGCCACGAGGAGGACATTGAGGTGAAGCAAGAGAGGGTGGGGGTCCTGAGGCCAAAGCCCTGCCTAGTGCACCCCAGGGGCCTCGGCTCTCTAGGGTGTGGCCAGTCTGAGGAGGGGGAATGGGTTAGAGCAAGGGTGCGGCCAGAGGAGCTGGGAAGCGGGGAGCAGGCGGGAAGTAAATGAATGATTCTGTCTGTGTGCAGTGTTCTTGAAAGACTGCACCTGGACAGCAGTATGGGGGTGATGGGTACCTGGGCGGCAGGTGATGGGGTGAGTGCCTTGGTAACAGATGGGGAGGTGGTAGTTACTTGGGTTGCACTGAGAGAGGGGAGGCGAGTACCTGGGTCGCAGTAAGGGGGGGTGAGTGCCTGGGCATCAGCGTGGGGTAAGTTTTGGGAAAGCAGAGGTGGGAGGCAGAGTATTAGGGTGGCAGTGATGAAAGTCTGTATCTAGGGGGACTGGTTAGTACTCAGGTATGAGTGATGGCGTGTGGTACGTACAGTTAGCAGTTGGGGTGTGGGTGGGTATGAAGGGGCACAGGTGAGCACCCAGGGTGACGGTGGTCAGGAGGGGTGCACACGCACCTGGGTGGCAGTGCAAGGCCTGGGAGTGCTCACAGCGGCTTCCGGTGAAGCCCGCCTGGCAGATGCACACGTAGCTGCGGCTCTCCGAGTCCTGGCACCAGCCGCCGTTCTGCAAGACAGCCCCCAGGGGTCAGGCCGGGGGCACTCTGGCCCTCCCCGACTCCCTGCCACAGGTGGCATGTGAGGTGCAGGGCTACCTGACAAGGCTGGTCCCGGCAGGTGGGGCAGTGGGAGATGCCATGCGCTGTGAGGTTGAGGTCGTGGAAGACGATCTCCTCACCCTGGATTCGTAGTTCCCGAACACAGCCTGCGGGGTGGGCAGGTGGAGGAGTGAAGGTGGGGGCACTGGGAGGCTGGCCCAATCCTGGCCATGACCTGCTGGGCCCTCCCAGCCTCTCAGACCCTGCCAGCCAGCCAGGTGAGGCTTGGCCCAGGCTGGAGACGGGGAGGGGGCTCACCTATGAAGCCGCTGCTCTGCCCTGCTTTGGGGATGGTGCTGTAGTCAGGGTAGCCACCGAGGTAGAGCTCCTCATTTAGGTCTAGGCCCTGGAACTTGCCCTGGGGAGTGGAAAGGTCAGAAGTGGCAGACAGGCTGGGTGGAGGTGGGGCAGGGGCTAGGAAGAGGGGGTGGGTTGGGTCTCACCTGGGAGGTCCCGTTGACTGGGGCCAGGCTGCCCACAATCAGGGAGCCCTGGGTGAGGCTGCGCAGCAGGGTCACGGTGTGGAACTGGCCCAGTGCCAGCGGGGTGGGGTGGCGGATGGTGGCCATGCCTGAGCCTGCATCAAACCTGCTCCGTGGGGCAGGGCCAGGGCAGGAGAGAGTGGCTGTCTGATTTGTAAGAAGGGCTAGGCAAGGGGCCATGCTTGGGCAAAGGTGATGTCACCACTCCCTACAGGACTGCTCCAGCTCCTGTCCCCGCCTTGTCGTCCACCCCATCCCCCACCCCCAGCTTGCCCCATCCCTGCATCTTCCCTAGCTCTTCTCCCTGCCCCACCTCCCTGCCCTGGGAGCTTATCCAGAGCAGCCCAGGGTTCTAACTGTCCCGGGTCCTGGGGCCTGCAACCTGACTGCCCCTCTGAGCACTGCTTCCTCTGAGATCGCCTTGTTCCTTCTGTCTTTGTTTGAGGCTGGCCTTCCCCAGCTAGAACACACACTCCCACCGGGGCCGGAACTTGATCTGTTTTGCTTATTCCTGTGCCAGTGCCTGGCACGCAGCGGGTGTTCGGCAAACAGCCGTTTAATGAATGCACGAATCCTGGACTGCGGCAGTCTCACTTCTTAAGGACACACGCAGCACCACCGAGCATCTGTGTGCAGGTCCCAGGCTGCCTCCTCCTCCCCTGGCTGGCTCACTGTGCCTCCTCCAGCCGACTGAGTGGCACTGAGGGTAATGGCTACATCACCTTCCCCCGGAACCTCCATGTACAACTCAGCCCAGGGTGGTGTGGGGCTGACTAAAGCCCTGAAGTCTAGTCCCCCAGCCCCTGCCCCTTGTAAACATGGAGGGCGAGGGTCTCACCGGAACTCAGGCCTTCCACCCACGAGGCCGAAGGAGATGAAGTCAGGTAGCCTGTTGGCCAGGTTGGTGCGGCTGCCGGGGATCCGCTTCTGGCCATTGTACAGCAGCATCCCTGGGCGGCACAGCCGTGTCAGGGCCTCCCAGCCAACTACGGGCTCCCTGTCTGCCCGGCCCAAGAATGAACCGCCCAAGCGTGTGAGCCCTCCACTCTAAGAGCTGCCCCTCCCTTTGGCACTCCCTGCATGGCCAGAGCCTTCCCACCACCTCAGGATGGTGCCCTAAATAGCAGGCCTGGCTGACAGCTCCCAGAGAGAACCTGAATCTGCTTCACTCCCACTGCAGGCTCTCCCTGAGTGGGGTGATGGCGGCAGACACTCACCCGAGTAGAGAAGGAGGCCTGGACAGTGAAAGTCAGAGACCCGCGAGAGGTGGGAGGAGACAGATGAGAGAGAGAGAGAGGAGGAAAGGGTGAGAGATGGGAGAAGGAGGGAAGAAGGAGCAGAGGCAAGACTAGGAAGATGGGACAGGAGGGCTTGCACCAATGGCAAAGGGACCGTGGGAGGCTCAGATGGCAGATGTCACAGAGGTCATGATGGAGAAGAGAGGAGGCATGAGAGAGGGCCCCGAGGGGCGGCCTGGGGGCTTCAGGACAGAGAGGGCTGAGGGAGGTGAGGAGGACTTGGGGCTTCCAGGCTCAGGCCGCGATGGCAGCTACACCAGGGGATTCCCTACCCTGGGCCCCCCACATCAACTTCTCTCCTGCTCACCATCAGCTGAGTCAGGTCGAAAGGTGATCTTGATCTCAAACTTCCTGTAGGCATCCTTGATTGTGGGCAGCGGCAGGAAGGAGTGGGGGGTCTGTGTGAAGTAGGGTACCACCCGCTCTGTTGGCAGAGAACATAGAGATGATGCTTGCCAGGCAGTGGCCAGGGCACTGCCAACGCCGAGGGGTGGGGGTTATTGTCTGACCTGGCACCTGCAGATTGGCAAAGGCTTTGACCTTGCCCTGACGGTTAGTGGCAGTGCAGACATAGGTGCCTGCGTCCTGGGGCCGGACCGAGGGCAGCAGCAGCATGTTGTTCTCCACGCGGCTGTCAGGTGGCAGATTCCCATCCAGCTGCAAACACACCTGCACTTGGGACCCTGGCCTTGGCCTGTCTCCCATGACCGCCTCAGGTCCACCCCCAACCCTGAGCACTGTGCCCAGCCTGGTCCAAGTCGTAGGGGCACAGAGATGGTGGAGACCTGGTCCCTGACCCTCAGACATGCCACTGGCCCGCTGCCAAGCACTTACCTTGCTCCAGGTGATGTCAGGAGTCGGGTAGCCAGAGGCCATGCAGGGGAAGACAGCTGCAGAACCAGCAGGCACACGGACCTCTGGGGGGGTTGAGATCTGGGGCAAGGCTAAGAGGAAAGAGACCGAGGCCATCAACGCCATGACAGGCACCATTTGGGAGCCCAGCCTATGCCTGACTTGTTTAATCTTCACATGGTCTCTTGAGAGACAGTGTGCCCCCATTTCACAGATGAGGAAACTGTGGCTTGAAGGGAAAAGTAGGCACTGATTCCTGGTTGCAAAGCTGGAACGGGGCAGAGTTGGGGCTCAGGGACAGGTCCATTTGACCCCACAGCCCAAGACTCTTCAACGCACCTGGGCAGAAAATGCTGCAGCCCTTTGCGGGCCTGAGAAGGGGGCACTAGGGCAGTGCGGGTCAGGAAGTTAAGGGGCAGGGCCTAGTGTTTGGGGGGAAAAGGAGTTGCCTTTGAAGAAAGCACCGATTTGTGCCTGCCCTGCATCCACAGCCCTGTTTTACTGTTATGTCTGTTTGGTGTCCACGTGTCTGCCCCCAACTGGGCCGTAGGTCTCCCTCATCGGGGCAGGCGCTTCCGTAGGGAGGGATGACTGCTATCTGTCTCCTCTTGATGCCCCCAGGTGTGGCCCTTTCCTGCCAGCTCCAGCCTGCCCCAGAGGAGCACTCAATTTTATCCCCTGCTGCCTCCACCAGCTATGAAACCTGCCCCTTCAATACACAAAACTGAAAACTCCCATGAGAGCGGAAAGAGTAAAGCAGGAGAGAGCTGCGCAAGAAGCCCCCGCCACAGTCCCTGCCCTTCACCTTGCACGAGCAGCAGCACGTGGGACTGGGTGGTGCCGGCGGCATTGGTAGCGGTGCAGCGGTACTGCCCAGCGTCAGCCATCTCCACGTGGGCGATCCTGACAATGCCTCCGTTCTGCACGATGCCAGGCCGCATGCGCCCTCCCACTTTGCTCCATGTCACTTGAGGCTTGGGGTCACCCAGGGCCAGGCACTCAAACTCCACAGCGTGGCCGACCACCACGGTCTGCACAGAGGTCCGGATGTTGATGAGCACAGAGGGCAGGGCTGGGGGAGCAGGGGGCAAAGGCAGCGTGAGGCCAGGCCCGAGGGTCCAGGAGAAGGTGAGCACGGGAGCCCTGGGCACTCACTCATTTCTTCATTCACTTTCTCGCGCATTCACTCATTAACACACTTGCTTCCTCTTGTGTTTATTCCTTTACTCACTTGTGTATCCACTGTCGACTTCAGTTTGTCTGAGCACCACTCACTACTCCCACTTCCCTTCCTCTGCCTTCCCTTGCAATAGCTGTCAAGCCCCCCCACCCCCCCTTGCTCTATGCTAGACACAAGCAAGCCACAATCCAACCATTCTCTTCATTGATACACATCGAAGGGCTTCCTGGGGAACACGGTCCCTGTGCCCAGTTCTTAGCAGAGGTCTGAGCCACCATCTCACCTTGGACAATTAGCTGGGCACTGGCCTGGGCCTGTCCCCATGGTCCATGGGCCTGGCAAACATATGTCCCTTGGCAGCTCTGGTCCAAGTTCTGGATTCTGTGAAAAGAAAACAAGTCATCAGTGAATAAAAACAACTGATGGGAATGCTTTGCAACTGCATGGGAGTTCAAAGCCGTCAGAGATCAGCACATGGTGTCAACTTCTAGTCTCGCTGTAACCATGCGGGGCAGGCAGGCTGGCGGGCTATCACCACATTCTTTTTAGACTAACACCTTATGGTCTAGATCTCAAGATACAAGTTATGGAGGAGCAGAGCTGAGACCCGGATCATGGGGATATATCGGCCCCAGAGCCTGTTCTCTTTCCTCTATACAATATGAACACAGGCCACTGTTCACTAAAGGCCTTCCACGTGCTAAGCACTGTGTTCAGTGCTTTAGAAAATTTCATTTTGGCCTCATCTAACCCACTGCACAGCTGAGGACATAGGGTTCAGAGGTGGAGGGACTTTTCCAAGGACCCAGTTTCATGCAGAGAACCAGAGGGCAGGCACTCTAACAGCCCCGCCGCACAGCTTGGGCTGGGGTGCCCCCACCCCCACTCACCGGAGCACCCCATCCTGTACACTGTGGCCAGGAGGCAGCTGACCCCCTTCCTTGAACCAGCGGAGCTGGGTGCCCTGGTCGTTGGGCACGGCACAGTGGAACTCCACGCTGGCCCCGGTGCTCTTGGTCTCCTGCTGAGGTGTGACCTGAACGGTGGGTGTGGATCCTGCTGGGTTGGCGGTGGCAGGGAGAGAGCCAGAGGGGCCTGCAGGGACACATATGAGGTTCTGCGTGTGTGTGTGATCCCTGACGCCTCCCCAGGGCCCAGGAAGCCCCCATCCTAATATTCAAGGAATGCTGCTCTTCTGGTGGCTTCCCTGACCAGAGAAAAAGACTTTTCATGGGCCGATCACCCATTTGCTCACTCATGCAGACACTCAATCAACACACGGAGGAGCCAGTGGGGCGCAGGGCTCCACGCTTCCACAAGCTCTTGTCTGACGTGAGAGGGTCCATGGTCATGGTGATGGCACCTGCATGTCCTCCTGCAGGCAGGGGCGGGAGGTCGAGTAGGGGCAGGTACATATCACCGGCACTTACTAAGTGCCTACTGTGTGCCACGGGCGTTACATATGTGTATCTAAGTCAGCCTATGCACTGGCATTGTCCTCTCCACTTGACAGAGGAAGAAACCAAGGTGTGAGACGACTTGGCCATGCCTTGTCTTACAGCTATCGAGTGACAGGGCTGGGCACCGAACCCAGCCTCGCTGTAGCCCAGGCTCTTGACCAACGGGCTACATGACTTTGCACTTCTAGAATCTGGGGCCTCATGGCACTTGTTTGGCGTTGTGTGATTGATGGAGGAGACCATGGAGCTGCTGGATTCTTTGGAGATCCACAGAAACCCTGGGAAAGCTGGGGGCCATGCTGCCCTGCCACACACTCATTGGCATCACTGCCCAGCCTTTACTGAGCCCCATCTGGGTCCTGTGGTGGGGAAGTCTGGGGCTGCTGGAATGGCAGGGCCCAGGCCCTGCCCTGAGCGTCCTCAGTGGGGCTGGTGAAGGAGGCTGCAGTGCTTATCTAATCAGCCCTTGGCAGTGTGAGGTCACCACCAAAAGAGCAATGCAGCCAGGAGAGCTAGAGGTGCTGAGAACTCGGTGAAGGGGGTCTTCCTGGAGGAGGTGGGCCTGCTTCAATCCTTGGAGAACAGGGGGGAAAGGAAGGATTTGCCGGTGGCGTAATGGAGGGAGGTCTTTGTGCCCTAAGTAGGGGTCCCCAGGTGCCAGCACTGGGTAAGTAAAGGGACTGGAGGAGGCCTGACCCCTGCGGCCCAGCCTGAGCTAGGTTGCTCACCTTGAACCAGCACCACGGCGAAGGCCTCGGCCAAGCCCACCTTGTTGGTGACCTGACAGCGGTAACGGCCGGAGTCCTCAGGGGCCGCAGACTCAAAGCGGAGCATCTCGTTCCTGGCCGTCACCCTCCCGGGGAGGCCACCACCCACGCGGCTCCACTGGAAGGTGAGCGGGGGCGTCCCGTGCGCCAGGCACTGCAGCTGCACCGTCTCCCCTGCCCTCACCGAAGCATGCTCTGGGACTGTGGTGGCATACGGTGGGCCTGGGGAAAGGGGACAGAGAGGTAGGGGGAGGGGCAGAGAACAGAGATCAAGATGGGAGCAGACTTGCCTAAGGACCAAGGGAACTGAATGGTGAGCCCCAAGGACTGAGGATGAGGGACTCCAAGGCCCCAGGAGGAAAAATGGGTTTGACGCTAGGGCAGGGTCTGGGGGCCTGAGGTGCATGGGACTCTCCGGATGGGGCTCCTGGAGTTCTATCCAGGGTGCAGCCGGGTAGGGGGGCTCAGACCTCCATGTAGTGCAGACAGGGTGGCACCAGGAGGGCAGATAAGGGCCTTACTATCCACATGCAGGACGATGGTGGCTTCAGCATGTCCAAGAGGGCTGGTGGCATTGCAGATGTACTGGCCCGAGTCCTGCTGGGCTACCTGGGGGATGATCAGCGTGTTGCCTTCCAGCTTGTGCTGCCAGGGCAGGGGGGAGCGCAGCTTAGACCAGTGGATGGTGGGCGTGGGGCTGCCTGTGGAGTGGAGCAGAAGACAGCAGAGGTCGCCGGGCTGCATCAGAGACCAGCTGGGGGCAGGGGTGGTGAGGAAGGGACCTGCATGACCTTGCCCTTCATGGGGGCACTAAGTGGGCCCCTTAAGAATCACTGGGAAATGCAGCAGCAAAGCCCCCTCCCCAGGCATGACTCCATCTTCAGATTTCTTGAGTCTAAAATTCAAGCCCCAGGGCACCACTGCCCGGCCTGCCTGTGTGCCAGGCCCTGTCCACACCTGTGGCTGAGCAACGCAGGGTGGCCGTGTGTCCAGCTTCCACAGTCAGCTCCACTTCTTCCACCTGGACCTGTGGGGCCCCTGGGATCACGTTGCCCGAGTCCACAACCACCTCCACCCGCTTCTGTGCTGTGCCCAGTGCATTCTGCGCCAGGCACACGTAGGTGCCGGCGTCCGACGGCTTAGCTGATGGAATCTGGAGGGAAGCCAGAGGGAAGGCTGTGAAGGTGCTGACCGGGGACCTCAGCATCTGTCTCCCGCTCTGCCTCAGCCTCACCTCTTTCTTCTACCCTTCCTTTTGTTTTTATTTGATGGGCTGCTTGAGAGCTAACACTCAAGACATCCCATTAGTCCATCCATCCACGCACCCATCAAACCACCCACCTATTCATCCATATACTCACCCACCCACCTGTTCTTTACTCCTTCCCTTCCTCCACCTTCCTCTTCCCACCCATCTGCCAATCTACCCACTGTCCCCCTACCCCACCCCTCCCTTTCTCTCTGCTTCCATTCATCACCCATCAGCCCAGTTGACATTCTTTCCTCCAAGCACCTGCTCAAGGATGCACCCTGACTGGGCCTCAGACCCAGAGATAGAACAGCCTTGGCCTCTGGCCAGCGGAAGCCACGCCTCACCTGCAGCAGTGTGTGGCTGTCCACGAGCCCGAACACCTGCTGCTCCAAGCTGGCGGGGGTGCCAAGCCGGGTCCAGCGAGCAGAAGAACGGGGCTCCCCGGCACCGACACATTCCAGGGTGATGGCCTTGCCCACTTTCACCCGCACAGGGCCCTCGGGGAGCACAGACACCGAAGGGGGCCCTGCCCAGAGAAGTGACACAGCTGATACAAATGCAGGGCTCTGCTGGGCACATCCACTGTCACGACCCGCTTCTCAGTGACTACAGGGTGGGGACTTGTCTCCCCACCGTGCCAACATGGAAACCGAGGTTCAGGGAGGAAGAATGCCCAAGAGAGAGGCAGAAGCAGAGGCAGGATTTAAATCTGGGGGTTCTGAGCTTCGAATCGGGGCTGGAAACAGGAAGGCAGAGCCCATGGGGCCGACGTCTCTCACCATGTACACTGAGGTTCACAACACTCTGGGCCACGCCGTAGACATTGGAGGCCACGCAGCGGTAGGTGCCATGGTTGCTGGGCCGGGCGCCGACAATGGTAATGATGGAGCCATTGGGGCTGATGTGGACATTGTCTGGGGGCGTTGGGGAAGGGATGGTTGGTCAGGGTGTCTGCATGCCCTGGTGCTGCCCGTAGGTGTGGCTCGGCCCCACCTATGGGGCCCAACTCACAGGGGTCCCCAACCCCTCCAGCCCAGGTGTCCAGCTCACAGGGTCATAGATGGCAGATGAAAGAGTCCTTGCAGACTCCTGGATCCAGTCCCCTGACCATCCAGATGGGGACACTGAAGCCCCAGAGGGGGAGGGCCACCCCTAGGATCACACAGTGAGTTTGGTGTCATCCTTAGCCTCTGCCCGCCCTCGGCGGTGATCATTCTGCACTCACACCTGCCTCTAGCCCCACCTGGCCCACCCGGCTCACCCTCCAGCTCTTGGTTCCGCGTCTTCCACTCAAGGCTGATGGGGGCTGCCCCGTCGTGGATGAGGCACTTGAAGCTGGCGTCTTGGCCCTGCTGCACGGTGCTGCTGGGTGGGTCGATGGAGATGACAGGGCTACTAAGGCCTGGGGAACAAGGAGCGCAGAGGGCTAGGCTCAGCAGGCTGCCTCAGCACCAGAGTCTCCTCTCCTTCCCCTGCCCATGGCATCTGCCACACTCACGGTAGGAGGAGCCCGCACTGGGTGGCACAGTGACTGTGAAGGAGGCCTCCTGCTCAGGGCCTGCAGCGCCGACTACACGGCACACGTACTCGCCGGAGTCGGCCGGGGAGAGGTGGGGGAGCCGTAGCTGGGAGCCGTGGGTCTGTCGGAGTGAGGGTGGGGCAGCCATCAGGCCAAAGCGCTTGGACATGGCGAGTCCCCAGGCTGGGCTCTGCTGATGCCCAGGAGTTCTCGCTGGGTCTCGGGAGCTCAGGGCTCCAGCTGATGCAGATGAGTTTCATTCACAGAATCCTACACGTCCAACCCAACCATCTCACAGGGGAGGAAACTGGCTCAGGAGGCAGTTTGGCAGCATAGCCAGGAGAAAAACTGGGTGTCGAGACTCCCAGGTTGGGAGTCTCGACCCAACCTGGTGACCTCTTCCCCGCAACAGTATTTTCTCCCCTGGGACCCCAAGTAGGCCAGGGTTTGCATGAGGTTTGGGGTGCAGAAGGCAACTGCAGGTCAAACCCTCCCTGCCTAGAACCACCCACCCTGCCCCTGTACCTGGTGCCGGGCAGGGAGGCTGCCTCCGCGCTTGTACCATGTGACCTGGGCATGGGCCTGCCCGGGTACCACGCAGTTCAGATCCAGCGTCTGCCCTTCAGCCACGTGGGAGGAGGAGGCCTCAATGTAGATGGGCTGGGCCAGTCCTGGGGCTGTGGGCACAAAGAATGGGTGAGGAAGGCAAGGATCTGGGAAGTGAAGGTGGGAATATAAGGTGGGGGCAGTGAATGCTAATTGGTCCTCCTCCTAAGGTTCAGTGACTTCAGTGACTGACATGGCTGAGCACCATTGGCCTAAGAAGGATCTCCATTCGCTGGGAGCCAAGGTGCCTGCGGCGAGACCCAGGGCTAGACCGCGGTGGTTGGAGGAGCAGCTGGAGGACCTTTGTGGAGCTGACAGCCGGAGCCGGGTTGGCAGAGCAGGGAGCAGCAAGGCCAGAAAGCACCCCGCCCCCTACTCCCGCCAAGCACTGCCCGCTGCTGCCATCACTCACCAGGAATGGGACCTGGGCTGGAGGCCTCAATCGTGACCAGGACAGAAGCCTCCAGGGTGCCCGAGCTGCTGGCCACCTGACATGAGTACTCGCCAGAGTCAGCTGGGGACACTTGGTTCAGCCTCAGCAGGGGGCCGTGGGCCTGCCAAGGTTGGGGTGGGAGTGAGGAAAGGGAGCTGGGGGCCAGCAGCCAAGGCCTTCAGATGGCCAAGCCCTCTGGTACCCGTCCCCAGGACTGTCATGTACAGTTATGTAGGCCACGTCCTGTTGAAGGCAAGCCCCTTCGACATCAGATACTGTGGAACATGTTTATTGTGACAGTTTTCCTGGTAGGAGGAAATCCAGTCTTGAATAAGAGCCATCTTCTTTAAACTGCCACCGAGCCATCTTCTTTAAATCACCCAGGGGCGGCCCTGCCGTGCCCAGCCTATTCTTGACCTCCTGGTTTCCAGTGATCTTGGGGCCACCTCCCCGCCGGGTCTGGATTCTAACAGGACTGCCCAGGCAGGGGGTGGGGTGGGGTGGGGAGTGCCCACATTCTGCTTTCTCCAGCCCCCTTACCTGGTGCCGGGCGGGGAGGCTGCCCCCGCGCCTGTGCCATGTGACCTGGGCGTGGGCCTGCCCGGGTACCACGCAGGTCAGATCCAGGGTCTGCCCTTCAGCCACATGGGAGGAGGAGGTCTCAATTCGAATGGGTGGAGCTCTGCCTGGGACTGGGGCACAGGAAGAGATCAGTGAGCTGGGACCCCCACTCTTGTGCCCTCAGCCCCTGTGCTAGGTGCCCAAATATTCAGACTAGAGACCATGGGAGGTAGTCTTGATTCCCCCTTTCCCACTCTCCAGCAGCTGGGCTAGTCCAGGGGTAGAAGGGCCCCTTTTCCCAGTCCCACCCCAGACACTGGTCCCACTATCTCCCCCTGTGCTCCATGCACCACTGGCAGCCAGGGCTCAGGGCCCAGGGCCCGGCCCCTCCATACAGATCACTAATTGAGTTCCTAAACTCAAGTAGTATGTGACTAAGAACCCAGACTCTGGGGCCAGAGTGCCCAGGTTCAAAACCCAGCTCCGCCATTTATTGGTCCTATGACCTTTGGAAAGTAACTTCACTTCTGAAACTGTGCCTCAGTTTCCCCACCTGTAGAATGAAGAGAATAACCTGACCTACCTCCAAGCATTAGTATAAGGATGAAACGAGTTGATATGTATAAGTGTAACACATATTTATGTGTTTATTACTTGTACTTTATCATGTTTATTACTTAACAGCTCCTGTACTATTACTGTGATGTCTGCCCTAGTCATGTGCGCTTTATGCTGTTAATTACAGTTCCTTTCTATTGATTCACTTTCAAAAACCCTTTAATACTTAGCCCCGTTATAAGCAATGATTTCCATGAGATCATGACAGGTGTGGTATGTTGCCATTTTTGCCCTAATATACCACTATTAACATAAAAGATGTCCATCAGGTGCCACCTCAAATCACCTCACATACCCATAGAGGTGCAGTTCCAGCCTTTAGGGAGCTCGGGTAATTGTTACAAGAGCTGGACTGTCCCCACTTTACAGATGAGGAAACGCAGAGACGACAGGACTGTGTAACATCTCAGAGCGCGGACAGAGGAGCTGGGACTCAAGCACATATATGCCGGAGTCCAAAGTCTGCACCCCTGGGCCCTGGAGCTGAACCCCACTTGCCCTCACTCCCGACCTCTGCCTGCTGGCCCCCTCCCTGCCTCCCTTCTCCAGCCTCCTAGCACCTCTGTGGGGAACCTCACCAGGGACAGGAACAGTGCTAGGGCCAGAGGCCTCAATGGTGACCAGGACCGAGGCCTCCAGGGTGCCAGAGCCGCTCACCACGCGGCACACGTACTCGCCCGAGTCAGCAGGGGACACCCGGTGCAGCCGCAGCCGTGAGCCGTGAGCCTGAGCAGGGACAGGAGAGGGAGACAGAGGAGCAGACGTGGCAATGGGAATTCTTGAAGGGCTGGGCAGGTAGGCACCGCATCTCACAGGGCTTCCCAGGCCTCCTTCCAGGGCAGAGCTTGGGGGGCAGATCCCTATCCAGGGCCTCCTGCTCCCGCAGCCCTCCCACTATTTCCTGCCCCCAAACCCCCATACCTGGTGGTGAGCGGGGAGGCTGCCCCCACGCTTCTGCCACGTGACCTGGGCGTGGGCCTGTCCAGGGACCACACAGTTGAGATCCAGGGTCTGCCCTTCGGCCACATGCGAAGATGATGACTCAATTCTGATGGGTATGGCACTGCCAGGGACTGAGGGCACAGAGACACCAAGTCAGGGCATTGGCCGTAGTCAGACTTGGGAACAACTGGGTTGCTGGACACCTCAGCCACAGAAGCCCCCACCCCTGCTACGGTAATAATAATAGTTAACACTCATTAAGCACCCACAGTGTGCCAGGCACTGTCCTAAGCACTTTATGTGTGTTAATGCATTTAGTCCTCGTGAAATTCATCAACTTTCTTCAATGACAGAAATGCTCTAACACTTGCACTGCCCAATACAGTGGCTACTAGCCACACACATGTGGCCATTGAGCACTTGAAATGTGAGGATGTGAATCTGAAATTTTAAATAACTGAATTGCCACATGTGGGTGGCAGCCACCGCATGGGACAGCTCTATGAGGCTGGAATGACCCATATACCCATTTCGCCGAGGAGGAAAGGGAAGCTGGGGAGGAGAGGAACACTCAGGTCCCTTGGTGGTACAGGCAGGATTCAAACCCAAGTGTCTTTTGCAGAGCCCTTCCTCCCCAGGGAGCACTGTTACCTGTGACCCCCAGTCCCTTCCAGGGTCTTCACCAGACTCACCGGAGGGGTTGCCGGCATTGGGGGAGACTGAGACCATGATGGAAGCCTCCAGGGCATCGATGTTGTTGTTCGCCCGGCACACGTACTCGCCCGAGTCAGCCACGGACATCTGGTACAGCCGCAGGAGGGAGCCGTGGGCCTGGCAGGTGGGCAGGGAAAGAGGGAGCCGAGGGGCCAAGCGGTCATGGGCTGGGTCAGGGCTCCCCCCAGCCTCTCTCGTTAGACCTGCTGGGGCTACCCTCTGTCTATCCAGGGCAGGAGGGAGGACTGCCCCAGGATGGCCAGCTAACGCCTTGGGCTCCTTGCCCCTGGCTGTCCTTGTACCCACCCCAGGAGGCGAGGGTTCCGTCCTGACTGCCACATTCCGCTCTGTACCTGGTGTCGGGTGGGAAGGCTGCCCTCACGCTTGTACCACGTGATGATGGCCTGGGGCTGCCCAGCGACCACGCAGTTCAGATCCAAGGTCTGCCCTTCGACCACTGTGGGGGATGAGGACTCAATCCTGATTGGTGGGGAGACACTGGGCACTGGGGACAGAGAGGGTCCGAAGTGGCCAGAGTCAGCTAGCAGTGGTTACACCAGGGACCTCCCCCTGCGCCCACCTCCTGGACCCCCCGTGTGTGCGCTCTCACCATGGGAGGAGCTGCTGCCCTGGATGGTGACGATCAGTGAAGTCTCCTGGGAGCTGGCACCGTTACTGACATGACACACGTACTCGCCTGAGTCTGCTGGCGTCACCTGGGGGATCCGTAGCCGGGAGCCCACGATCTGAAGGGGAGCAAGTGTCAGCGGGTGAGGGCAGCACCTCCACGTCCCGGGCACTGCTGCTCAGGGACTCCAGGATTGTCCCTCCCTGGCTCAGGGCCAGCCCCGCCCCAGCCTCCTTTAGAATAGCCCCAGGGGCCTTCCTGGGGCTCTGGGCTGGGGACTACACTGCCTTTGGCCTTAATACTGTTCTACTGAAGCCCATCCCCAGTGACTCCATAGCACCCTGCTGTGGCTCCTGCTACACTGCCCCACCCTCCAGCCTGCAAGCTGCCTGAGGACAGGCACCTGTCTCAGTCCATCTGCAATCTTTAGTGCCAGGTGCAGGACCTGGCTTGGAGCAAGTTGTTAGGGAAATGGAGCAAGTAAGTGAATCGTAGAATGTTCTGTTAAACCACAGGATCCGACTGCGGTCAGAGAGACCGGTCTCTGTGTCCTCAACACTGGTCTAGGGCCCATATAGCGAGAATACCCAATGTTTGTTGAATGACTAAACGAGCACTGAAGAGGTTCTCTGAGTGCCCCTCCTGATTCCCATCAGGGCCGGTGAACTCAGCTTTTGTTCTCTCTGCCTGCTGGCTGAGTACCTGGTGCCGGCTGGGTAGGCTGCCTCCACGCTTATACCAGGTGATGGTGTGGGGGGCTTGGCTGGCCACCAGGCAGTTGAGGTCCAGGGTATGTCCGTTGGCCAGGGAAGCCGAGGAGGACTCAATGCGGACGGGGTACACCACGCTCTGGGCTGGGAGGACGAGACACGAGGCAGGTATGGGAGCCCCTGAGGATGAGGTGGCCCTCACAGCTGCACACCACTGTCTATGACCCCTGAGATACTCACGCAGGGAGGGGCCAAGGCGCTTCTGGATGGTGACGAGGACTGAGGCTTCCTGAGTGCCCGAGCTGCTGCCCACGCGGCACACGTACTCCCCAGAGTCGGCTGGTGTCACCTGGGGCAGCCGCAGCCTCGAGCCATGCACCTGAGAGGGCACAGGGAGGCAGGCACAGGGATGGATGCTGGGGCTTACAGCCAGGCTCCGGCCCCCTTCTCTGGCCCCTCCCAGACTGCCTCCCCCGCTGGAGCTTGAGGGAAGATCTACCAGGGAGAACCACCATTCGTGACCCTTGAACTCCCTGTCCCAGTGTGTGGACTAGGTCCAGCAGGACGTGGGGACCGGCATTTGTTGATGGGCTGCAGGGCAGGCAAAGCAGACAGTGCGAGCCCATTTGGCAGACAAGGACACGAGGGATCGGGAAGTCAAATGACTGGCCTCAAGTTACACGGCAGGCTGGAGCTGAGAGCAGCATCCGAACTTGGATATGCCTGGGTTCAAAGCCTATGGTCCTTATTCTGTAGTCATGAGAGTCCTTCAGGGCCCCCATTTGCTCCCCATCTCCTACCTGGTGCCGAGCAGGAAGGCTGCCCCCACGCTTGTGCCATGTGATCTGGGCGTGCGCCTGCCCAGTCACCAAGCAGTTCAGATCCAGGGTTTGCCCTTCTGCCACATGAGAGGAGGAGGACTCGATCCGAATTGGGAGGGTCACCCCAAGCGCTGGAAACAGCAAGCAGAGGGTCAGCCCCTGGCTGGAATGGGGGGAGGAGGTGGGGTGAGGGGAGGCAGGGGCTTTTGTTCTTCTACTCCAGCTCTACTTACCAGGAACGGTGCCTACAGGCTCAATGGTGACCAGGACAGATGCCTCCAGAGGCACTGAGCCCCCTACCACGCGGCACACGTACTCGCCGGAGTCAACGGGGGACACCTGGTAGAGTCTCAGCAGGGAGCCGTGGGTCTGGCAGGAATGGAGGCCAGGTCAGAGGGGGCCCTGCAAGATCCCTGTGCCTATAACGTGCCTCACTCTCTGACTCCTGAGGCCTGGCTATCGGCTTTGTCTGCTGAGGGTGGGGAAGAGGGGGTCTTGTCCCAGGGGTGGTGGGAGGCCAGGAGGAGCCATGGTGAGCTGAGCAAGCACCAATAACACATTCCATCAGATCTAAGACACACTCATTGATGTCTCTGAGGTCCCAATCATTCTTATAGAGAATGATCTTACAATTAAATGGCAGCTTTTTGTTCTTACAGGCACATAAAATAACAGTGCAGCTTGCAATCAGTCGGCATCCTAAATTCTATAAAATATAGTAATACATTTTATGTATTACTACCTAATGGTGGGGGCATCAGTGAAGAGGGGAGGGGACTGAAAAGTACAAATAAGTAGTTACAGAATAGCCACAGGGATATAAAGTACAATATAGGAAATGCAGTAGCCAAAGAACTTACTACATGTATGACCCATGGACACAAACAGTGGAGGAGGATTGCCTGAGGGAGTGGGGGGTGCTTGGTAGGGGGGGGAAGGGGGAAAAATTGGGACAACTAGAATAGCATAATCAATTAAATATAATTTGAAAAAGTAGCTAATGGTATTACAGTAAGAACACAGTTTCATTGTACTTTGCATGAGCCAGAGCTCTGAGTCCCTCGCATCTATGTTAATTCACTTTATCCTTAAGACAATTCTGTCAGGTAGGTACTATTATGACTACTTAACAGGTGCTGCAGCTACTGCACAGAGGTTAAGGAACACGCCCAAGGTCACAAGCCAGCCAGTGGTGGAAGCCGCATTCACACTGAGGACCGCTGCTCCGAGAGCCTGGGTTCTAACCACGTGCTGGTGCAGTGGGGGCCGAGGCTCCCTGTCTCAGAGGAGTCCCTCCCCCTCCCCCATCTCTGACCTCAGCACCCAGGAGCCTCCCTCCTGTATCCTTCCTGGCCTGTCCTTCCTCTAGTCCTGTACCTGGTGCCGGGTGGGGAGGCTGCCCCCACGTTTATGCCATGTGACCTGGGCATGGGCCTGCCCGGGCACCACGCAGTTCAGATCCAGGGTCTGCCCTTCAGCCACGTGGGAGGAGGAGGACTCGATGCGGATGGGCTGGGTGCCAACAGGAGCTGGGGGAGATGGTCAGTGAGTCACTCCAGTTCTCTGCAGCTGCTGCCATCTACCCCCTTTCCCTGTCCCTGTCCCAGCCCAGCCTGGTGGCCCTACTCACGGTAGGCAAAGTTGGCCCCCTGGGTCCTGGTTACTGTGACTGTGATGGAGGCTTCCACACCATTGCTGGCCCGGCAAACGTACTCGCCTGCATCAGCTGGTGATGCCTGGAAGATGTAGAGCCGGGAGCCGCGCACCTGGGCAGAATGGGCAGCGGTGTGAGAGTGGCATCCCAGAGCCCAGCAGATGCCCCCCCTCAGCTCAGGGGCCAGGATCTCTGCAACCCACTGTCCACGGCTCATCCTGGCTGGCCCCCTCCCACCTTGTTACTACTCTGTACCTGGTGCCGGGCGGGGAGGCTGCCACCACGCTTGTACCACGTGACCTGGGCGTGGGCCTGCCCTGCCACCACACAGCTCAGATCCAGGGTTTGTCCCTCAGCCACTGTGGAGGATGAGGACTCGATCCTGACAGGAGGGACAGGTCCTGGGGCTGTGGGGACAGGGGTGAGGGTAGTAGATACTTCCCAAAAGAGAGGGCAGGAGCTTCTCACCCTGGAGCCAGCTCAGCCTGTCTTCCAAGGCCGGGCCCATAGGTTTGGAGGTTTGGTGGCCTGGGGCAGGGTGAAGCCTTGAAGAGTAGGGTGAGGAAGTGGGAGAGATGAAGGCAGTTGAGGCTGGGAGAGAGGAAGAGGAGGCAGCAGCAGAAACACGAGGAGTGATGTGTCCAGAGAAGAATGACGGGAAGATGGTAGATCACTCAGAGAAGTGGAGCCCACCTGGGCCGGGCCCTACAGCCAGCTTCAGTGTGAATCCCCTGCCCCGAGTCACAACACGAGTCCCAGGACCTCAGCACCTTGGAAGTCCTCCAGGTGGCCCTGTCATCGGCAGTCACTTACCAGGCATGGAGTTAGTGCTAGAGTCAGAGGCCTCGATGGTGACCAGGACAGAGGTCTCCAAGGGCCCAGAGCCAAGGACTACTCGGCACACGTATTCGCCGGAGTCGGCTGGGGATACCTGGTACAGCCGCAGCAGGGAGCCGTGGGTCTGAGTGCAAATGGGAGCAGGGCGTTCAGAGGGTGCCAGAGCAGCTCAGGCCAATCCCTCCAGCAGGCTGGCCCTGGGGGGCTGCTGTACCTGGTGCCGGGCAGGGAGGATGCCCCCGCGCCTGTGCCATGTGACCTGGGCATGGGCCTGCCCGGGTACCACGCAGTTCAGATCCAGGGTCTGGCCTTCAGCCACGTGGGAGGAGGAAGACTCGATGCGGATGGGCTGGGAGCTGCCCCGAGCTGGGCCTCCACCAGGAGCTGGGGCACAGAGAGGCTGGTCAGTAGGGAGGCCTTTCTGGGGTGGGGACCATGCTCTTCTGCCTCAGCATGGCCAGCCAGACCCCCCTTTTCTTCCCCCATCTCCAACTCAGAGTTCAAGGTTCATCTGCCTTGATCTGTGATAAGCTGCTCTGGCCTGCAGGACCAAGAGATGGCAAACAGTAACGCCACAACTCCCTCCTACAGTGCTGGCCATTTCCCTGCCATAGGGGGGTGGTACTGTCCTCATTTCACAGAGGAGGAAACTGAGGCCCCAAAAGGTAAAATAACCAGCTCACAGCTGAGAAGGAGTAGAGCCAGGATTTGAGCTCAGGTCAGCCCAGCTCCCAAGCCAGTGTTCAGCCCTGACTCCACTGCTTCCTGATGAGTTCCGAAAACAGTACCCTCATCATGGCGCACCAGGTAAGCTGCATCAGCCTTATCCCCACCTGCAGTCCCCTCACCTCCCCAAGCAAGGAGTGGAGGGTCAAAGCCTGCCTAGTGGCCCCTCATATCCTGGAGACCACAGGCACTTTCCCAGGGAACAGTGAGGAGATCCTGGGGCCCGGCCTCTGCCCAGGCCCACCTGGCTCCACACCTGGGGTGTGGCTGGGGCCTGAATGGGTGCTATGGAGGACAGAGACGGTGATGGAGGCCTCCTTGGAGCCTGAGCTGGTCTCCACACGGCACACATATTCTCCAGAATCAGCGGAGGAAACCTGGGGGATCCGAAGCCGGGAGCCATGCACCTGGGCCAGGTGGAGACAGAGGTACGTGAGGATGGGGAGAGGGCCGTAGTCAACACCCCCTCTGAGCCTCACTGGGTCATTCATCAAGTGCTCACTGGCTCCACTGGGCCACCCCACGCCAGAGAGGGAGGAAAGCAAAGGGCTGGCCCTGCTCGCAGAGAGTACCAGGGCTGTGTGAAGCTTCCACCTGCGCACAGAACCACCCCCAGGACCCCTGCCACAGGCTCCGGGACCCTCGTACCTGGGTGTGGGCAGGCAGACTGCCCCCTCGCTTGTACCATGTGACCTGGGTTTGGGCCAGCCCCGCCACCACACAGTTGAGGTCTAGTGTCTGCCCTTCAGTCACAGAAGGTGATGAGGACTCAATCCTGACTGGCAGGGAGCTGGTACCTGAAGCTGGGGGCAGAGGGGGAGTGAATAGGCCTCAGGGAGCCCTGGCTGGCCCTCCTCATTCCTTCAGCCCCCAGAGGCCCCGCACCTGAGAGGACAACCACTTCGATCCGGGCCTGCGCAGTGCCTGCAGGGCTGGTGGCCACACAGAGGTAGAAGCCGGCGTCGGCAGTTGTGATGTCTGGGATGAGCAGCGTGGCGATGTCTGTGTGCTCGGGCTGGGCCTGCCGCACAGGAGACGGGTCAGCTGCCTGAGTGGCCGAGGCAGCCTGGCAAGGACGAGCCAGCGAGGGTGGGCAGAGGGGGCGAAAGGTACAGGCAAGCACAGAGGCAACATCAGGGCCCAGCTGGGCACCGAGGAGGGCCGGGTCAGGCTACAAAATGAGAGGCCGACAGCTGCTACCTGCCAGGATGTCTGAGCAGGCCGCCCTCTTGGAAGTGAAGGGGACCAGAAGGGGATGGAGCAGGAAGTGCAGGTGGGAGGGGCAGGCGGCAAGTGCTGGGACTCTGTTGAGCCTGTGGGCCTGGCCCTGATGGATCTCCTCACCTGTCGGGGGAGGCTGCCCCCTTCCTTCCTCCAGGTGATGGTGGCACTGGGCACCCCTGGAGCCCTGCAGTACAGCCTGACAGTGCGGCCTTCGTGCACCTGGGTCCTCTCTGGGCTCACCTGGACCCTGG
This sequence comes from Anoura caudifer, assembly GCA_004027475.1. Classification (NCBI taxonomy): domain Eukaryota; kingdom Metazoa; phylum Chordata; class Mammalia; order Chiroptera; family Phyllostomidae; genus Anoura; species Anoura caudifer. The sequence continues at coordinate 103,020 of PVKU01003917.1, read as the reverse complement.
GCCCGTTGCCCCCTGCAGACAGAGCCCTGTGAGGATACCTCTCTGGGCCACCCATGCGCTCCCAGCCCCACTCACAGCCCTGTCCTCTCACCGTGCACGTGGAGCACGGCCCTGGCCACATGCTGCCCAGCGCTGCTGTGGGCACGGCACAGGTACTGGGCTTGGTCCGAGGGCTCGACGGCTGGCAGGCGCAGGATGCCACCGTGGATTTGCACCTTCTGAGGAAGCTGGCCACCAGGGCCCCCTGACATGGAGAAATGGGGTTGGCACCTGCTGGGACGGGCATTACTGCCCCCTTCCCTCCAGCCTAGAGTCCTGCCCCTGGCCTCCCACATCCAGGAGAGCCAGGCCCTGAATGTCATTCCTGCCACCGCCTTACCTGTCCACTCAAGGGTGGGAGTGGGGTGGCCTGTGGCGCTGCAGCGGAACTCAGCCAGCTGCCCAGGCTGCACCGTGAGCTGTGGTGGGTGGATAGAGACCACGGGGGCGGATGGGGTGCCCGAGGCTGAGGAGGGAGGAGAAAGAACACGTGATTGGGGCAAGTATCCTCTGACTCATGGCAACAGCCTCCAAGCTGCTCTCTGCTTCCACTCCAGCCCCTCATAGCCCTTCATCCACAGCAGAGGGAGCTTTTGAAATACCAATGGGATCTTGTTCCTTTCCCATGTAAGGTCTATCTGAGGCTCTGTCACTTTTACAATAAAATCCAATCTCCCTGCTGTGATCCCCCAAGTACACGTGCACTCACCTCTGCTGACATCTTCAGGTTTATCATCCCCCCCACCCCCGACCCTGTCCATAGATCCAGTCACACTGGCCTTGCCTCAAACATATCAACATGCTCCCGCTTCAGGGCCTTGGCACATGCTGCTTCCTCTGCCAGGAACACTCCCCGCCAGCTCTTTAAGTGGCTGAACACCTGCCCTCCCTTCACGTCTCAGCTCAGATGGCGCCTCCTCAGAGAGGCCTCCCTGACTACCCCATGCAGAGTAGCTCACCCTTCTCTCAGCTGCTTTCTCACTTCCCTGTCACGGTTTGCTACAATCCCTGTGTCTAACTGTGCTGTTTGTCCGTCTGTTCCCACATTTATCCTTGCCCTACTAGAACATGTGTGTAGAGCAAGAGGGCAGGGCTCCTGTCTGACCTTCTTTCCCCTGTTTCTTCAGAGTCTAGGCCAGGACTTGGCACACCATGGGGGCTCAGAAGCTGTCAGTGGAACACGCCCTGGTGGGCGCTGGGAAAGGCTGGGGGTGGGCGGGTCAGGTGTGGACATGAATGGTATACCTTGCACATGCAGCGTGGCTGTGCCTTGGTCCATGGCGAACATGTTGGAGCCAGTGCACACATAGGTGCCCGCGTCACTTGGCTGGACATTGCGAATGGTCAGGATGCCGTTGAAATCCATGGCTCGGGCTGGCAGTTTCCCATTGTGCAGGCGGGTCCACACCAGGGTATAAGCCGGAGACTGCAGGTGGGGCCAGGAGATGGCGTGGGGGTTAGGGCTGGTGCTCGGAGGCCCCAGGTCTCCCCCGTGACAGCTCCCTGCCCCGCCCACCTTGCTCTTGGCAGTGCAGATGAAGGTGACGTCGGCCCCAGGGCGCACACTCTGGCTCCGCTGCTCCTCCACCCTCACTGTGATGGGCTTGCTTGGAGCCTCTGCGGGGGGTGGGAGGGTGGAGAGGTCCCCCAGTCAGTGAGGGGCTGGCCAGGCCCCTCTTGTAGCCAGCTCGCTCTCTCCATCATCTTGTCTGCGTGCTACTTGCTTTCCGGTCTGGCTTAGAGTCCATTCCACTCCCTGGCACTTCCCTCCCTCATCCATCCGAACCCCATTATCTGTCTTTTTACTGCGGGCACAGAGCCGCCGGCGGGCTGTGATGGGAGAACCTCACACCAAGAGTCCACCTGGCTCCAATTCATGACCACAGACCACAGATGAGCTCTGAACACTTCACACTTCACTCCAACTGGGTTTCTCTGTCTGGTTTAAGTTTCCGTCTGCCCCAAAACCATTTCACACCTCCTCCCATCTCCTTCACCCTCCCAACCCCCCATCTGCTTCCACAGCTAATGGCTTCAGTTCACACTTCCTGAGCAACTTGAAACTGCTAGACAGGAATTTCCCCATCTCCCCAAATCTACCCAACTCCCTCCTTCCTGGTCCCTGAAGAATGAGACTGTGCTCCCCACTGCCTCCACTTTCTGAGTGCTGGAGTCCCCCCTCTGCTGTACCCTCGTGCTGCACCAGTCTCTCCCCTCCCTCTCCGGATCATTCCTCCCTGCAGACAGCTGTGTTCTAGAACTTCCCATCTCTGAAAAGGGCCCCTTGACCCCATGCTCTCCCCAGCTACTACCCCATTTCTTGGTCTCCCTTCAGAGCCAAGACTCTTGGAAGAGCTGTCCACATTTGCTGCCTCCCCCTAATCTGGTCCCTACCCCTTCTCTCCACTGAAAACAGCCCGTGTCAAACCATGACCTCCAGGGGTTATTTCCGGGCCATATCTCACTTTCTCAGGGCATATGGTGAGGCCGAGCACCCACCTCCTAGAAGTCTTCTCCCCTCTCAGCTTCCAGCACACACCTCCCCAGACTCCTCCTAGCTCACTGGCCCCATCCGCTCAGTCTTCTACTGTAAAAGACTCTTTAATTTGACCTGCTGAAGTTGGGGTTCCTTGTGGCTCTGTCCTGGCCCTGTCCTTGAGCCACACTCTCCCTGGGGGATTTCACCCTGGCCCATGGTTTCAAACACCACCCCTGTGCCAGCAGCCCCCAGATTCATTTCCCCGGTCAAGGCCTCCTTCCTGAGTTGCAGGCTCACATGTCCAAAGCCTGCCTGATGTACTTACTTAGTCTCCACCCTAGGATTCCCTCTGATCTGTTTGTAGCAGCTACTGCCGGTGCCCTGCCCAGTTCCCTCATCCTGTCCCTCCAGTGCCATCCAGCCTGACTCCTGCCAGCTGCTGCACTTCTTTGCACAAGGGCTCTCTCAGGTCACCGGAGACCATGGTGCCTGCCCAGGAGGTACAGCAGGGTGCAGGGGAACTGATGCTCCTGGAACAGGCCCCAAGTGATGACCAATAGGAGCTGGTATGTACATACCCAGCTCTCTTGGCCCTGGGGTGCACGTTTTACTCGGGCGTTTCCCAGAGTCCCCTTGGCTGCATTGAGCAACAGCTCATGGCGGTAACCTACTCAGCAACACACCCTTTACTGGGTGTCTTCTCTTCCCTTTCTCACTTCACCTCTGAATAAACTACATCTACACAAATCCTTGTCTCGGACTCTGCTTTTGGGAGGAACCTGGATAAAGACAGCCTCCTACTGAGCTTCTTGCACCTCCGTAAATGGCACCCCACTTGCCCAGCTGCTAGAGACCTGACAGCTGGGCACCATCCTGGACTTCTCTCTCTCCCTCAGTGGCCACAATCAAGTCCTGACATCTGCTCTAAAACCCGCCTTGTCTCTGTCACCTCTCCCCATCTCCACAGCCGGCAGCCTCGTCCAGGCAACCACCATTCCCTCTGATAAATGAATGCTCCTGCAGCCTGGGCGGCAGCCTGCAGCCCTGCCCAGCCTAGGCGGTCTTGGGGACGAGGTAAGCAGGGACTCACCGGCGACCAGCAATTCTGCCCGGCTGGTATTGGCATGGTGGAGATTGCGACAGGTGCAGATGTAGACTCCGGCATCTGCGGGCTGGACACTGGGGAAGTGCAGCTCAGAGCCTGGTGGGGAGCAGGTGGGAGTCATTCATGTAGATGCACCCCTCCCCCACCACCCAGCCCTGGGCCTCCCCTCCCCCTGGGTGGTTCCTGGGGCTGGGGCCATGGCTACCTTGATGTCGCTGCTGGGTGCTGCTGGGCAAGGGCCGCCCATCCTCACGAGACCAGTAGAAGTAGTGGGGTGGGCTCCCACTGACCTGGCACCGCAGGGAGTGGGGGCCACCTTGGGGTACTATGCTCCGAGCTGGATGCACCTGGACCACCAGAGGGGCTTGGTCTGCTGGTGGGGGGAGAGGGGCATGGGAGAGCCCATTCAGGCGGGAGGCCCCCTGCACACGGCAGTATCTCAGAGTCTCTGCCTTTCCCAAGATGGTCCTGCCCCACGCTGAGTCCTGTTCTCCGGACCTCATGCCTGTCAAACTCCCCAGGCTCCCTGACTTGCCCATTACCCTGACCTGCAGCCGTGGTTCCACTTACCCTGGGGCAGGCATCGACCACCCTGCACATTGGGGTTCCCCACATAACCTGGGGCGCACCTATAGGGAGGAACAAGGACCAACTTTGTCAGCTTCCAGGCCATGCAGGGCCTCATGGTGGACTTGGGGAGCCACAAGTTCAGCCGGCTGCCCAGCGTGGGGTGTGAAGGCTCAGTGCTCTGGAAGGATTTCAGGCACCAAAGAGGCCCCCACACAGGGCCTCAAAGGGGAGTGCAAGGGAATACCAGCAGGTTGGGTAGTGGGGGTGGTAAAGCCTTTATTCTCCCGGAAAACATTCATTTGACAAATATTTATTAAGCAACTATTACGCTAAGTTATGGAAATAAAACAGTGGACCTGGAGTCCCTGCTCTACAGAGCTTACCCATTGGGAAACCAACACGAAACCTCCATAAAATCAGAGTGAGGGATGGGTACTGGGGGCTGTGAGTGCACACATCCAGCCCTGGGAATGAGGCTTCCCAGAGAATGGGGCTTCTGAGCTGTTATGTCCCCTGGGAGCGGGCTGTCCTCTTCAGAGAACTCATCACTGCCTGTAACCCTCTATTTGTATGACCGCTTTTTTGCTGTCTTGCCTCCCGGTACAGGTGGTAGACTCCACAGGGCTGGGACTGAATCTGTTTTGTCTTCCGCTGTATCTCCATCACCTCTGCACACTCCATGGTGCTTAGTAGATGCTCATCAAAAATGTGCTGCATGAATGCATGAAGCTGAGCCTTGAAGGCTAAACAGGCGTTAGCCAGGAAGGGGCAGTTTGAGGCTGAAGAATGTTCCATGTAAAGGAAACAGCACATGCAAAAACCTGAACATCGAATAGTCGAGAAGTTAAGCCCAACTAGAGCAGAGTTAGGTGCGGAAAGGGGGTGAGACTGAAGACTGACAAGGCTACCTAAGGAGTTTGGGATTGTCCCAAGGGCAATAGGGAATCAAAAGGAGGAATGTGATCCTGGTGGAGACCTTTCTAAGCAACACCATCTAGGGCTCTCATCAGGGGTTACCGTATGCCCCCTCCCTTCACCCTTCCCATTTGCAAACTTACTGCTCACAGTACTGGCCGGTGTAGCCATGTTCGCAGGCTGTGCAGCGGTACCCACCAGCCGCCAGGCTCTCACAGGTGCGGGAGAACCTGGGACAGAGGAGGCAAAGGTCAGGCCAGGGGATGTTCCCACCCCACTCCGCTCCCTTCACTCTGCCCTGAAAGCCAGGGAAAACCCTCCACTCCCCAGTGGGAATTCCTCCCTGAGCCTTGAGCAAGAGCACCCACATGTTCTCCGGGTTGGTCAGCGGGCAGGCACAGGGCTGGCAATCCTCAGGCGTCCCGGCCGTGGCATCTCCATAGTAGCCTGGTGCGCACAGCTCGCAGAACTCCCCGGCGGTGTTGTGCTGGCATTGCTGCGAGGCACAAGGACGTCAGCCACTCACCCTGTGTGAGCCTCACAATTTTGTAAGGTTTGATCTGGAAATTCCACGTCTGTGACTATCTTAAAGAATGCTCATTTCAGGGGTGCTTATAAAAGCGAAATGCTGGGAATAAACCTAAACATCTATGAACAGGGGACTGGATAAATTAAAAGCAACACCCATGCAAATAACTATCAAAAAGGATGATGTTGACTGCATTTCTTGTATTTTTCTACCTAAACACCTATAGAATTATAGCCCAGATGGCAAACGCAAGGCTCTCCACCTTGTTTTATCCGGCCCAGCACCTTGTTTCTACCCGGTGGCAGCGCCAGCTCCTTGCCCCTGGTTAAGGAGTAGTTACACTTACACAGTCCTGACTTTAAATTCGGCCCTTTGAGGCAACCGCAAGGCTGATGTGGCCTCCAGCGAAAATGAGTTTGACACCCCGAGTTAAAGGAAAGTAAAAGTATACACCTGGGTATGCGGGGGGAGAGCTATTGTTAAAATAGATGTTTTATCATAAAAAACATGTGAGGGTTTTATATGGCATGTTTCTTGCTCTGTCAACCCAATCCTTGACCGCATACCGTGGAGGGCTACACACACTGTGAAAAGTTCAGGAAAAAAAGTATTTAACGATATGGAAACAGTCATGAACTTGTAAGTGAAAACAGTTGAACACTAAACATGATGACCCTACGTCTATTTGGAAAACAAAAGGCACATTAATATGTATAAATATTTGCCCAGAAAAAGAGCAAAACCACTCCGCACTGATGCCGACCGGGACGGCAGGGTCATGGGGGACTTCCGTTCCTTCTGGGTTATCTCTGCAGTCTCACTCTTCTATGGAGAACATGGGCCACTTGGGTGGTGAAAAATCGCAGAGACCCACGTTTTCTTTATAAAGATAGATGTTATTCTACAGTTCCAGCCACCCCACCATGCCTGCAGCCCCTCGGTGACCAGACCGGCTGCTCTAGGTGCTCTGTCCCACAGGCCTAGGGCCATGACCTTGGCCTTGGACCTAGGCCTACCTTACTAAGCCACCCCCTCCCTATCCCACAGCCAGCCCCGGCCTACCCAGGCCCAGCCAAGCGGACCCCTGCCCTGGCCCTGCTTGCATCGTACCGAGCAGGCCCCAGTCTCTGGGTGGCACAGGTCTGAGTGGCCATTGCATTCACACAGCTCACAGTGGCCGAGGTAGAGTCCACTCCCAGTGCGTGTGTAGCCCGAGGCGCAGTCCTGGGAGGAGAGAAAGGAAGGTTGGTCTCCATCTCCAGTGTGGTCCCATCAGGGGCCAGGGGACCCAGAAATCCACACCCTCCAACCCCTCCCACCATCTAGACTCCCATTGGCTATTGGAGGGGCAATCCCAGGCCCACCCCCCCCAATCCTCTCCCAGCAGACCCTCCTCCATGCCTCCGTGGTCCCTTTCCCAACACTCCAAAGCTGGGATATTGTCCAACCCCATCCTGGCATCTCCACCCATTTAAATTTTCTAAAATAATAGTTCCTCCTGAATGGAGAACCCATCTGCATCCCCAGGACTTTGTTCCTGAAAATTCTTCTGGCAGGGTCTTTGTTGAAAACCTTAACCTCCACATGGAAAAAGGAGACTAGATTTGGAACGAGCCCTTGAAGATCTTTACAACTATTTTCACGTTCACTAAATAGAGTGCAAGAGGCTGCACGCACGCAGCCACGGATGTTTTACCGATTCTAAGTGAGTAATCAGGGGCTCTAAAGACAATGAATTCCTGTTCGCCACCCCTTCCTTTGAAACCTCTCCAGGCCCTCCCTCTCTCCCCGACCATTTCAAAGGCATGTTTATAAATCTGTTTTGCTTTACCGCACAAGATGTGCACCAGGGATTCTGCTTTCCCCAGGGGTTCTCCTTCAAAATGTGCTAAATCTTATAACTTCAAGGGACCTGAAGTTCACATAGTTGAATTTGAAAATTCCTGTAGCTACAGCAAAGGTGCACAGAAGTAAAAGTACAGCGATGTGAACTTCCCACTGCGGGGTTCCTGAGTGGGTGGGTGGGGGGCTGTTCCCAACCTGGATCTCCCAGCCGCCCACTGGCACTGCAGCCCTGCCCCTCCCTTCCTGTGATTTCCCCTTCTGCAGCTCCGCATTCACTCATTAAATGCTAACTGGTTGCCTGCTGTGTGCCTGAGGATTGGGGTGGTCAGCAAGGGGCTCAGGCCCTGTCCTCCTGCAGTGCTGTCTCCAGCCAGCCTTGCAGGTGCTCTTGGATTCTCTCCAACTGGCAGCCTCTGTCCCACCCTCACGGCCCTTCCCTCCCAGTAGGACTCTCCACCTCTCCCCCTGCCCCATGTAACTCACTCCCCACTGGCAAAGGCATTTTCCTGGGGCCTGGCTCCCATCGATAGCCTTGTTCCAGGCCTAAGGAAGTACCCCCACCCCTCCCACCTCCCTTTCCAGGGGTGACCCTTCTGCATCGAATGGCTGTGCCAGAGCAGGTGTTGGGCTGGCCATGCTCACCTGGCAAGACAAGCCAACATAGCCTGGGGGGCAGCGGCATTCCTCCACCTCCAGGGCCCGGGGTCCCTGTGAGGGCCCTGGCCGGGCGACCTCCAGGCTGACCGAGCTGATGCTGGCTGCCACTGGCATCGAGGAGAATGTGGCCCGGACCAGGATCTCGTCCAGGTCAGCCAGCGCCATCAGGAGGTGCTCGCGTGTGGCTGGCTGTCCATCAGGCCGGCGCCAGAATTCCTGGGTCGGGGGATGATGGCAAGTGTGGTGAGGGGTGTTGGGCTTTGTGTGCTGCTTCTGCAGCCCCCCTTCCTGTCCCCCAAACTTCTGCCTTCCAGGCACTGGCAGAGGACTTCAAGGTGAGAACACAGAGGTGGGAAGCAGCGTAGCTGGCACCAAAGCCAGGTCCCACGGCAAGGGTGGAAGGATCGGTTGGAAACAGGGTGGCCGAGCACCTCTTACCTCTCGGAAAACAATCTCGTAGAGCTTCCTCTCAGGGCCCTGCAGCGCTGGCTGGGAGGCCACCAGCATGATGTTGTTGCCCTGGGGAGACACCAGAGGGGTTGGGAGGGGACATAACAAGCTCTCGGGGACAGTGAGGCTCTCCATTGGGTTCCAACCTCTCTGTAACACCAGCCTCCCCTCTCTCCATTCTCCCAGGCACTTGTGTCCAGGGGAATCTGATACATGCCCACTGCTCCCTTCCCCTAGCAGCTGGGCCTCTGCCTGCATAGTGTCCAGCCAGATGCAGAGGTGGGGGCATGGGCCTAGCACCTCCCGCTTGTGCCAGGCCAGCTGACGGCTGGACTGCAAGGGCGGAAGAAACACCGAGGGTGCCCCCTGACTTCCCCTCCCACCCGCCCGGCAAGGAATCCACGTGCTCACCGTGATCTGGACGTCAGGGTCAGAGAGCGGGCTGCCCTGGGCCCCGGATGTGTAGGACAGGGTGTATCGCAGCTTCCCGCCATAGGCTGCCACCTGCAAAGAGGCCAGCCCTGCAGTCACAGCCTGACTCTGCCCTCCTCTGGGGTGGGGGGGGGACGGTACAGGTAAGCGGGTGGAGCCTCTCAAGGCACTTTCACACCTGTGCTGTCCCTCCTCTCCCCACCACCCAACCAGAGGCTGGTTACTGTGTATGGCCTGTGCTCACCTAGGAGACAGGACGTGGCTCAGTCCCTTCACAGCCTCAGAGCTGGCAGCAGTGGCCCTGTCTTTCTGTTTTGGGGGGGCTCCCCATTTCCCAGTGTCTGACAATCACAGCAAACATGCTCCAAGGCCCTTTCCATTGAAAGGAATTTCCCAGAAAGCAGACGAGGGTAATGATGACAGTGACCACTAAGGGCAGGTCAGCCATGGCAGGTGGGGCTGGGGGTGGGCCCTCAAAGTTCTTGCCTCCCGGGCAGGCGGGTTTTGCTTGCCCAGAATCCATTTCCCTGCTTTTTGCCAACTGCAGCCCTGTTTTGCTTCAAAGGAAACTATTTCCTACATGCAGGCCATGTGGTTTGAATGGAGACATTCGCCAGGCCTGGCCAGTCTGTCATTCTACCACGTCTCCTCTCTGCTCCATCCAGGATGGACACATGAACCTGGCAAGTCTGCTGTTTCTACTGAACAGAAATTTCCTTTATTATAGTCATATTGGAAGCCCGAGAAGGATGCTAACTGAGATAAAGTCCTAATGAACCCCTGGGTCCAGCCATGCCTGATAGCAGATATCCTTGGACTTTGTAGTAACATGAGCCAATATATTCTTTGTTGCAGACAAGCCAACCAGACGAGGTTTTCTATGGCTCACCATGGCACAGCCCTCGTGTTGGCTGCAGATGGCTCTTCGGTGGGCAGCCAAGGCCTCGGCTCTGCCCCACCAGACTTTCCTTTCTCTCCTCTGCCACCAGGGCAGATGTTTAAACCAATACCACAGGGCATCAGGCCTAACCCGTTTGTTTACCTTGTGCTCATTCGGTTGGGAGCATTTATTAAGCACCTGTTGACTACATGCCAGGCCCTGGGCTACATGGGCTCCGAGGATGTTCTCCACAAGCTCAGGGTAAGGTAAGAAGAACAGGACCATAACCAGACAGTCATGAAACAACTGGTTCTCTGTTTGCATCAGATGCCAGCAAGTTCATTGCCACGCCCAGGACCAAGCCGCAGGTGTGTGTAGCAGGGTGGCTAAGGGAGCAGACTCTGCAGTCTAGGACTGGGTTCAAATCCAGCTCCACTGGCTGGACAGCCTTGGACATCACTTAACCTCTCTGAGCCCTACTTTCCTCATGTGGAAATGGCAGTAAAAACACCTACCTGGAAGAAGAGCAGGAAGATTAAGTATCACAGGCCACGTAAAATATTTTACAGAGCACAGTGCTTGTGAGCACGTACCCTCGGTGCTGCCAAATCCCCATCACGCCCAGCTCCACCTGTGGCTTCCGCCGAGCTTCCCTGCTCTCATTTCCCCCGGACCAGACTGTCTCGTCTGCTTCTCTGCGTGGTATTTTATTGCAAATTATGTGTGTTCCTTAGAATATTCTAAATCACTTGGGACAAGATGGAGGTGATGTCCCTACTGACACTAATGTTGAAAACAGTGATGCTGCTGCTGAGGATAACACGGCGGTGACCAGACTAACAGTGAGCCAGCCCTGAGAGGCCAGGCCTTCTGCCCACGCACAATGCAGTGCGCAGGAAGTACTTGATTAATGCTCCTCGAATGAACGAACGTAGTGCCAAGGGCTAGTCCAGAGATCTGGATACAGGGTAAAGGGGACCTAAAGAAGGGGTGTCTACTTCCCAGGTAAGACAGCCCCTCTGCCAGGGGCCTGTGGCCGCCGAGGAGCAAGTGCTGAGCTGGTTCAGCTTCAGCCCTCCTTTGACCCGAATGTGGGACCCCAGACAAGTCCCTTCCCTTCTCTGGGCCTCAGTCTACCCATTTGACCATGGAGGGCTTTGACAAAGGGCCCTCTGCTATTTCAGGGTTCCCTAACACCCCTCTAACCCACCCAATCCCTTGTTACCTTGTTCCCCAGGAAGGCTTGGGGCAGCTGCCAATAATAGAGGCTTTCAGGAAGCAGAGAGAAGCCTTCGTAGGACAGAGAGAACTAGGATAGAAGGACAGGCGGTGAGAGCTCAGGGAGCAGGTGCGGGGCCACGAGGGCCGAGGAACAGAAGCCCCTACCCCACAGCCCAGGTCTGGGACAGCTTGCTCCCCACCTAGATCTGGACACCCCAGCTGCTCTCCTGGGGTACGGTGTGGGTCTGTCACCTCACGTCAGGGGAGTGCCTCTTGTGGACCCCAAGACGACTGATGCGGCATGCCAGAAAACATTTTAAAATTTGGTGGTAGTCTTAATACGTATTTAAAAATACAGCCCTGGCTGGTGTGGCTCAGTGAATTGAGCACCAGCCTGCAGATTGAAAGGTTGCTGGTTCAGTTCCCAGTCAGGGCACATGCCTGGGTTGCGGGCCAGGACCCCAGTGGGGGGCGTGTGAGAGGCAACCACACAATGATGCTTCTCTCTCCCTCCCTCTCTTCCCCTCTTTAAAAATAAGTAAAATCTCTAAAAAAAAAAAATAAAATACATAGCTAGTATAATTGAGTTGGTATATGATTGATTTAAAGGAGAATCTAAACTAAATAATAGTCCAGGTAGTGTGCAGAAATGGCGGAATTTATAAACTTGGTTCAGAAACAACCAATGTCTAGGAAGCATGGTGTGTGGGCCCCTTGATGGGTGCCCTGGCACGTACCTGAGAGCCTACAGAAGAAGACAGAGAAGCTGAGGAGGAGGCGGAGGAGGAGGGTGGAACTGCTCGCAGAGCAGCTGCAGGCTGGGGATGGGGTGAGAGCCCTGGGGGAGGGGGGTGGGGGTGGGCAGCGAAGCTGGAAAGGAGCTGCCAGATCTCAGCATCTATCCTCCTCTGGGCCTCGTCCACCTGGGGGACCAGGGGAGGGAGGATGGGGGAAAGGAGCAGAGAGGGGCAGAAAGGGTGCCATAAGGCTTTGCCTTCCCCCAGGCTGTGCTTTGGTTCTATCTGTTCACAAGTTCTGATACCTGATGCTCCCCTGTACCCACTGCCCTCTTGCTCCTCATGAGCCTGGTACAGCTCTCATGGGATGGGCCCCCTAGGCTGTGGGCCCTCACTATGGGGAGAAGCTCATACAGAGGGTGCCCCAGGCAAGAGAGGGGCAAACCCAGGGGCATCCATGTGAGGGAGGTGCACCTTGGGCCTCACTCTCCACGTGTACCACGGTGCCATACCAAGCTATTCATGGCTCTGGACTGTTTCTCAAGGCAACCCTGGAGAGGGCTGGGCACCAGGCTGGGGCCTGGCCTGGCGTGGGGAAAGTGGCCCAGGAAGGCCAGGGCATCCGCTCAAGGCCCCTGATGGACTATGCTCTCTGCCTTCCTCCCTGGGGCCCCAGACACAGTTCAGGGCAGGCCCCAAGTTACCTGTGGTAGCCGCTGTGCCTGGCCCCTGCCCTCTGGGGGTCCCGGGATCCTCCCAGAAGTCACAGCTACCCGCAGCTGCTCCTCTGAGAGGGATGTGCGGTTCTGATGGGTGGAGGGCACAGGCCAGCTCAGACCTCCCAGGGCCCCAGCGCTGGAGCCCTGGGGAGTGTCCTCTCCCCATGGCTGTGATGGCCAGAGAGGTTCACACCGCCCAGGGAGAAAGACGCGAGCTCCCCTCTGCAGGCTGGCACACAGGGTTAACTCCGGGCTGCTAGAGGGGCACATGCACAGAGAGTGGGGTATGGAGGCTGCTCGGGAGGCAGTGCTGCGGTAACCTGGGGGCCAGGTATAGTCATGTGGCTTTTAGCATTGAGTTAGTTTCCCTGACACCTCAGCCACCACCCTGGCCACGGACGGCTGGCACCACAAGCAGACCACACAGCAGATGAAGCACACACCCTCCTGATTGTGACTCCTAGCGTCGCAGGGCTTGGGCACGGCAGTGACCTGACTGTGGAGCCACAGGGCACTGCCTGGCTTCATGCAGACCCACATTGCCTTGGGCCCTGGACATCACCCCATGTGGGGCTGAGGGCATCGAAGGACACACCATGCCCACGTCACAGCAACCTCACACCACTCAGATCCACGGGCCTACCTGGTGAGCCCGGCGCATCCGCGCAAAATAGGCCTCCCTCTGTGGGGAGAGGGAAACGCCAGGAAAGGGAGTCAGAGAGAGAAGTCTGGGAACTGCAGGACAGAGCAGTAGTGAGGCAGACAGGCAGGTCAGGAGAGGAGGAACCCGAGAAGGGAGAAGGGATGAGAAGGCAGCCAGCCTAGGAGGAAGCTGGGATACTCAGGCCAAGGAACAAGCAAGCATGGGGTAGCCTCGAGACTGCCCCTACTAAGTTTGTCCCTGACCCTCCTGGACCCTGAGTGAGGGAGCACATCTGCTTGAACACCGGGTTCAGCCAGCAGGTGACTCCCGGACCAAGACCCCCTTTCCCTGGGTATCACCAAATGACCTTGACAACTTGAGGAACACATTTGAGCAGGCTGCCCTGGAATCCGCCCAAGACCCTGCACCTCACAACACAACCATGACCATCACCTCCCCGCTGGACCAGGTCACCTAACCTCTCTCACCTCGGTCCCCTCACTGATGACATAGGGCGGTAGCGGCACATAGCTCACACCGCTGTGATTTGTGGTATGTAAATACGTGCTCGGAACGGTGCCAAGCACAGCATAAGAGCTCAATAAAGATGACCTAGAATGAGAATTATTACGATGCCCAACACCAAACAGAGCCAGAAGCACAGGTGAACTGTGAGTGAGCAAATGAACAAAACTGTGATTGTCTCATTTGTCCTTGTGTTTCAAGGGCCTTGCCCAGGACCTAACTGCACGAAAGCTAATAATCATTAACAGGGGAGCACTTGCTTTGTGCCAGGCACAACCTCCAACCCTCCCACCACCCTACAGCTGAGGTTTATCAAAAGGCGGCCAGCTGGTAAATGGTAAGGTCTGTCTGACCCCAAAGGCTGTGCCCTTAGCCATGACGTGGCTGATACCTGCCTGCCGGCCCAGACCTCTCTGAGGTCAAATCCTGTCCGTGTCCCCACTGGCCCCAGTGCTCAGCAGGGGCCTGGCCCAAAGCTGACAACTGGGGAGAGCCTGCCAGCTCCCGCTGTGCATCACACCTTGTCTCCCTCGTATGTCTCCGGCAGCTGCCAGTAGAAGGATTCATGGCCAAGTTGGGCAAAGTTGCCAAAAGAGAGCTGGGCACCCTCAGGCACGGGTTCCACGGTAAAGCCTCCCGTCAGGCGGCTGTTCCGCTGTGGATTCACCAGGGCAAAGCCTTGGAAGTCCCCTGGGGCAAAGCGGGTGGAGATCTGGAAGCAGGAGGCCAGTTGTCAGCCTGGGCCCTGGGACTGGCACCTTGGTGGGGGAGGGGCGTAGGAGGGAAGGTAACGGGGATGGATGGCTGAGATAAGGGCTGGGGCAGAAACAAGGGGGGAATAGGGAGGACAACTGGGAAAAGGGGGGATTGGGCTCGGTTCTGATGTAAGCAATAGTGGGGTCATGGGGGCATATTAGGGCAGAAGTGAGGGCTGCTGGAATCTGTGCTCATACGGGCAATAAGGGGGGCATGGGCATAGGTAATGAGGACACCGCTGGGCCAGGCTTCTGACTTGCCCCAAAGGGGAGCCAGGGCAAGGCAGGTGGCAGGGCCCGGGGCTGGGGTATGTGCAGGCTCTTACCAGGTGTCGGGTGTAGGAGGAGCTGGCGCACTGCTGGGTGATGCCCATGCAGAAGCAGGGCAGGCAGCCATCGGGGTTGCTGACGCTCAGGTGGAAGTGGTGGGGCCGGCAGCGGCTGCAGGTGAGGCCTTCCACCTGGGCCTGGGAGGATGGATGGAAAGGTAGGTGCAGGGAGGTAGGTTGGGTCTCTTGCACCTCCAGCCACCCATGAGGCCAGCCTTCCCAGCCATTTCCAACAGTTCTGGGAGCTCCTGCTGCCCCCAGGCTTGGGTCCCCAGCTCCCATCAGCTGCTGCCTGACCTCCCACCAGGCCTTGAGCAGTGGGGCAGAGAAGGGCCCTCTGGGGAAAGGAGGCAGGGGCGCAGTGACAGTCTTGAGGGTGCAGGGAGAGGGAAGGCCTGGCAACCACTGTGGCTGCAGGTCGGGGCCTCATAAAGGGCAGGGCTTTGGACTGACCTTGCACTGGCATTGGCCGGCAGCATCACACTGGCTGCCAACGCTGCCCTGGGGGTCGCAGCCACAGCCGATTGGCTCTGGCATTTGGCCTTCTCCTGCGGGAGGGAAGCCACAGCTGGAGTCTGAAACCCACCACCAAGCACCCCCATTTCCACCAGCCCCTGGTCATCTAACTCACCACCCAGAGAGGGAGTGTTTATTTTTGAACATCTACCATGTGTAGTCCTTCTACACATTCAGAGCCCTCTGGGGTGGGGGCGCCTTTTACCATCCCCATTTCACAGATAAAGAAGCTGAGGCTCAAAAAGGGAAAGTCTCTTGTCCCAGGTGGAAGGAGAACAAAGGTAGTGTCCTAGCTCCACCCCTGGGGGAGACTGGGTAACCCAACCCCAAAGGCCTCCCCAACCCCACTCACTTCGGCATGGCTGGCCCTGGCTGGGATTGCCATAGTAACCTGGGGCGCACCTGTGGAGAGAGGAAGCACTGGATGAGTGGAAGGCAGAACTACAGCATCCCGGTGAACCAGCCGTGAGCCAGGGGGTCAATGACCTCACAGCGCTGGAAGGAACCAATCAGCTTAACGAACCCATTTTACAGATGGGGAAACGCCTGGGAGAAGAACAGGCATGTGCCCTAGGCCACAGAACCAGTGTAGTGAGCATGATTAGGCCTCGAACCTACGACCTTCATAAGAATGAGGGTTCTTCTGGGAAGACTCTGGTCTGCCTGGGGCAGCGGGTGCTGGGGTTGGAGGTGAATTGCAACCCCAGATCTCTGAGGACCTCAAATGGCAGGCTCAAGGCTGAGGTGCTCAGGGAAGGGAGATGATCATCTTTGGGGGCCTGTGTATGGGGAGTGAGAGGCTCCTGGCCCTTTGGGTCAGGGGGACTGGGTCCAACCTCACTCCAGGGGCAGCTTCTCCTGCACCCAACCCACCCTGCCAGCCACCCGCCTCACCTCTCACAGTGTCGCCCACTGTGGCCTGCAGAGCACGCATCACAGGTAGGGTGGCCGTCTGTGTCCAGAAAGCAAGTGTGGGTGGCCCTGAGAGCATGGGGACAAATTTCTAGTTAAAAGGTCAGCAGCTCTTCCCTCAGGACCCAGGGAGAAGGGTGAGAAAGAGCGGGCATATGAATGGGCATATTCCGAGTTCCAACCACGTGCCAGGCACTTCACTGAGTTCCATGAGTATCACCTCATGCAATTCTCACATAAGGAAACGAGGTGGAGTATATTGTTATCCCCCTTTCACAGATGAGGAAGTTGAGGCCCGGAGAGGGATATGTATCACATCTTAAAATGACACACTGAGGAAATGGTAAGGCCAGGATCTAACCACTGCCTTTCCAAAGGGCCTGGGAGGAAGCGAAGACTTCCTCTGTCGAGGGGGCAGTGGATGTTTCAGGAAAGAGCAGGTACAGGAAGGAATTGAACTCACTGGCCAGCAGAGGGGGCTCCATAGCATGGGCATGGCTGGCAGTCCTGCGGTGTCCCTTGCTGGGCATCCCCATAGTATCCGGGCTGGCACTGCTCACACCGAGGGCCAACTGTGTGGTGCTGGCAATCCTGAAGGGCAGAGCATGGTTAAGGCTGGCCCCCCTGGGGCTACAGATCTCTGGGGTAGGAAGAGTGGTGGGACTCACCTGGCAGGCCCCTGTTTCGGGCTCACAGGCCTCTGTGTGGCCATGGCAGCTGCAGCGTTCACAGGTGCCCAGGTAGAGGCCACTGGGCATGCGTGTATAGCCTGTGTCACAGTCCTGGGGACAGGAAGAAGGCAGTGGGAGGGGCTTCCTCAGCAGGACCCTACCACTGGGTGGCAGGGCTGGGGTGGGCTTGGGGAGGTGGAAAGAGCTAAAGGTAGAGGAGCCAAGGAGCACCAACCATAGAGGGAGCTGGCTGGACAGGTGTGTGGGGCCCAGGGCTCACCTGGCAGGAGGGGCCACGGTACCCAGGTGGGCAGGTGCACTGTTCCACTTCCAAGGCAGGGTCCTGGCCAGTGTCCTCAGGCACGGCCACGTCCATGCTGATGCCAGAGATCCTGGGCGTGACAAAACCCTGTGAATGAGCACCGGCTCTGTGCCAGGCATCTCTGGAATCCTATGGGCGATGGTCTCATTCATCCTCCCAATAGCTCTGTCCTGATGCTAACTAGGCGTCCATCCCCCAGCTGCTGTGGGGATTGTGGCACATGGCTTCTACCTGCAACTTTCTCCAGAGAATACATTTTCCTCTCCCAGAAAGGTCACATACACCACCATGATCCCTAGGGTGACCAATGACAGATGGACCGAGGGTACAAAAGCCCCTTTGCCTCAAAGCAGGATGACTCTGCAGAGCTCCACGAGGATGCAATGGAGGCCTCACCTGAAACTCCTTCCTTGCCTGGCCACTTCCCTCCTGTGTCCTTCCCACCCTCCTTCCCAGGTTCCCCTTGTGAATCATGTACAGCTCAATCCCCATCTCGGGCTTGGCTTCTAGGCAACCTGACCCAAGATGAGCCCTGTGAGGGAAGCGCTGGTATAATCTCCATTTTACAGATGGGGAGAATGAGGCACAGGATGGCCTCACAGCCTGCAAGAAGTAGAGCTGGCAGCCTGGCAGCACTGCATCACACACTTAGACCGGGGCTGCCTGCCCAAACCCCTTCCATCCCTGAACCCCTTCCGTCCCCGTCCCCGCCCCCGCCCCAGACACCTGCTCTCAGCCGGCCGCTGGCTGTAGGATGCCTGGATCAGGAGTGTGTCAATGCCTGCCAGCGCCATCAGCAGGTGCTCCCGCGTGGCTGGCTGCCCATCAGGCCGCTGCCATGCTTGCTGCCAAGGTAAGGACACACGTGCTACAACCCCTGACATCCTGGGATGCGGATACCCCTGAGTGGGAGAAGCGGGGGCCTCCCCCACCCCGGAAGGCTCCTGGGACAGTGTTGCTCACCTCCCGGAAGGGCACAGTGAAGGTGCTGGGCTGGCCGGGGCTGGGCTCCCGGGAGGGGTGATGCTCCAAGACGATGCCATTGCCCTGCAGGACCACCAGTGGCTGCCTGTGCAGGGGCAGGGAGCCAGGCTGCGGCTGCTGGGTCACTGTGAAGCGCAGCTCTCCTCCATAGGAGGTCACCTGGGACAGGGGAATGGGTGCTCAGGTAGGGTCCCCGCAGTCGGGTCCTGCCACTGCTCCGGACTCCCACCGCTCCCCCCACCTCTTCCACCTCTTCTCCAAAGGCACCATAACACTCCTGCTTCCAAGCTGTTGCCTATGTGGTTTCTGCAGCCTGGAATCCCCTTTCTTTTCCCACCCCCGCCTACCTTGTCCCCCAGGAAGCGTGAAGGGAGGACCCAGAAGTAGGGTCCAGATAGGAGGCTGTGGAAGGAGGAGAAGACCAGTTCCCCGGGCACGGGGGATGAGATGCCCATGCTGGTGGTGTGGGTGTTGGCGGCGTTGATCAGGCTGAACTCCAGGGGTGTCTCGGAGGCACCGAGCACCTGGAAGAGAAAAGGCCGGTATGCAGCTATGACCTGGGACTGGCACTGAGTCCACCCGGCCTGGGCTTGGCGGTCCCACCTGTCCACCCACCCCACCCCCCACCTCAGATAGGTACCTGGGCACGGCTCCAAGAGGAGCTGGTGCACTGGCGACTGACGCCCATGCAGAAGCACTTCAGGCAGCCGTCGGGGTTGCGGCCACTCAGGTGGAAAGAACCAGCGACACACTCATTGCACAGGCGCCCCACCACGTTGTTCTGCAGGCACAGAGCTGGGAGCTGCAGGGCGGCCCACAGGAGGGGCTGCCTGGAGCTTCCACCTACTCTGCCCACATTCAGGTGGGGACCCAAGACCAGGGGAGCCATGGAAAGAGCACACGTATGAAGAGTGGCAGCCACGTGAACAATAATTCCCTCTTGAAGGGAGTTTACGCTAACCAATCCTTTTTTCTTGGGTTGCTAGCGGCTGACAAATGCATTTAGATTTAAAATATAGCGACATGGTTAAAATAATTACCGCTACTGTTTATGGAGTGTTTCCAGCACTTTGCTAGTTTCTGTTCAACCATCATCTCATTTAACTCCTCTAAGTAGCTTGAGAGGGAGTGAGGTCTCCAATGCTTCACATGAAGCAACCGAGGCTCAGGCATGGAAAATTATTTACACAAGGTTTGCTAATCCACTGTGGGAGTCGAGGTCGGGGTGCTTGACTCCAAGACCTGTTCAGTTCTTTTTTCCCATGACACTCTTAATGCGAATGACTTCCCTCCTCTAAGTCTCTACTCCTTCACCTGGAAATTGGCAATGCTGCAACCTACATCGCCGTGTCCACGTGAGAATTAAAGTACGGTAAAAGCAAAGGTCATACACATACAATGGTCATATAAAGAATGACTAGCAAAGGGTCTGAGACTTGAACCCAGGTCACCTGACTCCCTAAGCACCTCTCATGAGGGGAAGACCAGCCAGGCAAGCCCATCAGCCTCTGGCTACACCACCACCCACCAGCCCAGGAGCTATGGAGAGAATGGATCCTCCTTCCTCCCTCTCCCAGCTCTGTGCCAGGTCCCAAGGCCCCTGCGGTGCAGTAGGGGACACATGCGTACCTTACAGCGGCAGGCCTCCCCCGAGGTCCCCAAGCTGCCTCGCTCATCACAGCGTGCAAACTCCTGGTCTGGAAGTGCAAAGTGGGTGTTGGTAGGGTAAGCAGAAATGACACAGACATAGCCTGGGCAGACGGGGGACAGAGTGGGGCAGCTCCCCAAGGATCATGGGGTTTGCAGGCGGAGGGGTCAGGGGAAGGGGGCTGGGATACTCACTGGTGGGCCTGCACTTCCCACCCGGCTGGATGGGGTTGCCCTCATATCCGGGGGCACAGCTGGGGGAGAGAGTGGGTCGTGAGTGGCACTTTCATGCCCCTACTCAGTACAGCCTGCTTCCCCCAGCCCCCACCAGCCTGTTCACCTCTCACAGCGGCGGCCTGTGTAGCCTGGGGCACATGCATCACACGTGGCTTGGCCATCTGTGTCCAGGAAGCAGGTGTCTGAGAATCTGTGGGGATCAAGTGGACAAGACACAGGATAGGGCTACAATGATGGGAAATGATTGCTGTTCACACCAACAGCCATGATGTCATCTCCCTTCCCACCTGTTCCTGATCTGCAGCCTCACAGCAACACCAGGAAGACTGATGGGCCCATTACATAGAAAAGGAAACTGAGGCCCAGAGAGATCGAGTGGCATAGGACAGTTTAGTGGCCAGGCTAGGATGCAAACCCAGGTCTCCCACCTCCTTGACCACATATGCCCCTACTGTGTTGTACTGCCTGCTTACCCAGGCATATTTGCCCCAAGCTGGGTCCTACCTGCGGGAGGCATCGATGTATGGGCAAGGGCAGGGCCGGCAGGCAGTAGCTGTGGCCTTCGTGGCATCCCCAAAGAAGCCGGCCTTGCACTTGTTGCACTGTGGCCCTTCGGTGTTGTGCTGGCAATTCTGAGAGGAAGGGGTGGGAGTGGCTCAGGCGCTACAGAGCAGCCCTCCGCCCCCAGTGTCGGGCCACACTGAACCAGACCGGCTCCTCTAGGGCGGGTGGGCCTCTGAGGCTGTGGCGCCGCCTCCCCGGCATGCTGAAATTCCTCCACAGCTTTCAGACTGGCGAGCATCCAGCTGCATCCTGATGAGGAGCTCATCACCTCACATGGCAGCCTGTCCCACGGAAGGTTCCAAACGCCTGCTTTCTACTAACCCAAACCCACCTCCTTCTTCCAACCTGCCAGGTCTGCCCTCTGGAGTCCGCTCCTTCGATGCCTGACAGCTCTTCAGAGACTTGGAGAAAACGGTTTTCCCTGCTTGAGGCCTCTCTTCTGTCAGCCCCACAGCCCCAGCTGCCTCTACTATTCTTGAGAAATACCCAGATTTACAGGCTCCTTCCCCTTAGGGCTGCCCTGCTAAGGGCCATGCTTTGCACGGACCCTCCAGGATTGTTCTGGCCAGGGAGGAGGAGAGTAGCACTTGCCCTTCCCTCATCTGACACCGCATCTCTGTTAATGTGTCCAGAAATCACAGTAGCTTGTCTGGCTGCCATGGCAGTCATTCTGGAGGTCGTGCTAAGCTTGTGGGCACAGGAAGCCTCAGCCTGGGCCTCCTACCCTGCTTTGGCCTCTTGCCCCAAGCCAGGGTCAAGTGCCAGCTGGTACTACTCACCAGGCAGTGGCCGTACACAGGGTCACAGTAGCTGGCATGGCCATTGCAGTTGCAGCCAGAGCAGGTGCCCAGGTAGGGCCCACCAGGCACCCGGGTGAAGTGGGCATCGCAGCTCTCACAGGATAAGCCAGAATAGCCAACAGGGCATCTGTGGGGAGAAGACAAAGACAGTGACCACAGGAACCACGAGGTCCCTCTGTTTCTCTCATCTTTGCCAGGGTCCCTGCTGGATCAGGCACCTGCACTCCTCCACGCTGTGGGCAGGGCCGTGGCTGGTGGCGTAGGTGACAGTCGTATCCATGGCGATGTCGCTCAGCCCCACGCTGGCCATCTTGGTATTGTACACTGTCTGGATGAGCACAGCTTCCAGGCTTTGCAGCACCTGCATCATCTCGGCCCGCTGCACTGGCTGGCCAGACTCATGGACCCAGTGCTCCTGAACGTGGACAGAGGTGTTTGCAGGGGGGCGGGTTCACATGTCAGCGCCTGTCCAGCCTGCACCCCCTGTACCCCTAGTCGTGAGGACTCAGGCACCACCCACCTCAGAGAACTGGACCTGGCGCTGGTTCAGAGCACCGGGCTGGGTGGGCGTGTGGCCTCGGGAAAGTAGGCGATATCCGGCACCCACAAGGACCACGTCCGGCCGCTGCTGCACTGGCTCCAGCGTGCCACGTGCCAGCTCATAGCGCACCTTGTAGCGCAGTGAGCCGCCGTAGGAGTCCACCTGGCCACGACAGGGCAGGTCAGGGCAGGGCAGCCATGGATGTGCTTGGTGCCCACTGTGTGTCCAGTTGTCCCTCTCCCCTCTCACTCCGCAGGCCTGGTGCTCACTGTGTGCCTGGCACAGAGCTGGGCACACACGGCAGAGACGGGTGAGACCTGGGTTCTGCCCTTGGGGTGTTCAGTCTGATGTGGGGAGGAGAACGATAATGCTATGCAAAGGTGCCCAGGGAGGCCAGCAGGGTCCCTCAACTCAGCCTAGGTGCGGTGGTGATCTGGGAGGGCTTTCTGAAGGCGGAGTTGACGTTCCTCCCAACCTGAGAAGGGGGGCAGGATGGAGAGCCAGCGCCCACAGGGGGCTGCACGGGGGCATGACCACACCTTTCCCCATAGCTGAGTCTTCTCTGCTGCCCACCAGCTTCAGAGGGAGCAGAGCCCAGGCAGGTTCTGGGCCTGTGAGGAGGGGTTCAACCCTTTCCCCATCCAGGGTGGCAGCCAGGCCCCTCACCTTGTTGCCCAGGAACTGCTCAGGCAGAACCCAGAAAGAGTCATGGACCAGAAAGCGTCGGGACAGATCGACCAGCTGGAACTCCTGCAAAGCAGTGTCGATCAGCAGCTGGGTGGAGGAGAGGGGCGGCATGCCGGGCTGCGCGGGCATCGTCACGTTCACACCTGCGGGTGGCACGAGGGAGGGGTGTGGGGCTGTAGCATGTGACGGCCCAAGACAACACGTTGAGGGGTCATAACCCAAAAAGATGGGAACATTCTGTGAGAATTCTGATTTACAGAGAACCTTAGTCTCTTCCAAAGTGGAAGAAAAGGAAGGAAGGAAGGAAGGAAGGAAGGAAGGAAGGAAGGAAGGAAGGATCGTTCTTTTTCCTCTTGAAGTTTTGGAGTGGCTTTTCCCAAAGCATGCTCTGGGGAGAGCCAATGCGGTGGAATGACGGATGATGGTTGGGAACTATTTGGGAAACACAGGGTCAGAGAAAGGTCAAGGGGAATCTTTGCAGAAGGACATCTCAGAGCCTTTTGCTTGCCACTAGATCTGTGGACTGTCCAGGTTGGAACAGCCCTCGGGGGGCAGTAGAAATTACACGGGGCTGAAGAACAGGTACCCAAGTCCTGGCTCCACTGACCTCCAGATACGTGAGTCTGGGCAAAGGCCTCAGTTTTCCTATATGTAAAATGGGGTAATAGTGGCTTGCCTGACAGGGTTATTAGGAAGAGAAAATGAGCAAACTGATATAATATGCTTAAAACAAACTGCAGCACAGAGGAAATGCTCAAAAACCTGTTAGCTGTTGTTTCTGTTACTCTGATGGGTCGTCTCGTCCAGCACTTTCCTACACACACACACACACACACACACAGGAATTCTCCCCACAGCATCCCCCAGATCTCTAGGGCAGCACCAACCATCCAAGAGAACTTTCTGTGATGATGAAAGTGTCCTGTATCTGTACTTTCCAATACGGTAGCTGTTGGGGACCGCTGTGTGTGGTTTTGGAGACTGTAGCCCCTGGACAGCAGGCTCTGAAAGGGGCTAGTCAGTCTCCCTGGAACACCAGGTAATGCAGGTGGCAGTCAGCACCTGACTCAACACCAAGGGCTCCCTTGGGAATCAGGCCTGACAAATACATTGTATCCTTTGAGGCCTGCTCTGCTTTGCTTTGTATGGCCCTGGTGGTATAAACCGGATGTTTAAGTTCAAGGTGTAAGGAGGAAACTCCTTATCTCATGAAACATGACTTAAAGACCTTCTGGCGTCAGCATGACTCACAGACACTGACCTAGGACAAATCTGTGTTCCTTCCATTGTCATCTCTAGATAATACCTGTTTCTGTATGACTAGCCTCTTGACATTGACTGATGAACTGTGCATGTAGATACCTACATATATCGTTCCCGATAAAAGCCATTTGGGAGAAGGGCTCGGGCGTTCCCCACTAGAGGGAATTGCCACTCCCTTTCCACTGGAGCAGCAAGATTGCATCTGGGATGGTTTATTCTCATCTGTGGTGGCCAGGAGAGCTCTGCAGGATGGAGTTCTCCCACAGGTAGCTACTAACCACATGTGACTACTGGGCAGTTGAAATGTGGCTGGAGCAACTGAGGAACTGAATGAATGTATTTAAATTTAAATGGCTACATGTGGCTAGTGACGACCACACTGGACAGCTCTAAGGGATGGGGAGCTCATTACTTCCAAAGGCAGTGCCTCCCAAGTCCGGGCAGTTTTGACTCTTTTGAAGAGCCTCAGGGTCTTCATTTGAAAACAGTAAAATCAGCCCCAACCTTGCCAGGACCACTGGCCATCTAATGACTGTGTGACTCAAGACAGGGTGCCAACTGAGAGCTTGTGAAGTGGTGCCTATGGCCATTATTATTCTAAATATACCACGGGCCAACTTTGGGAGGTAATTACATTTTATAAGAGTCACTTTGAGGTTCCTCAACCCACGAAGGGGCATAATAAGCAACATTTGCCGAGTGCTTACTGTGTAAGGCGCTAGGCCCTCCACTTGCATTTAATCTCCTGTGATGAAGGCAATGAGATGCAGGGCTGCCTGATGTCAGGTGGTAAATGACAAAGCTGGGACTTGAACCCAGGTCTGTCTGATGTCTGGGCCCATGCCCTTCTGCCTCGCAGAGCAAGAGAACTTAGTCCAGCTGCCTGCCTTTTTGTTTGGGAAAACAGGCCCAGAGAAGCCAAGAGACTTGGACAAAGTCACATAGGCAGTAACTGGTGCAGCTGGAGGTCAGTCCCAGGCTCAGACGCCAAAGCCTGGGCTATTACGCTCTGGGGACGATGGCACCTCTCAGTCTGTCAGGGTGAGGGTGACAGGAGGGAATACTAACTGAGCACTCACCATGAACCAAGCACTATTTTGAGAGGCTGACATAGATTAACTTATTGAGTCATTACAACAACCTGAGTGGTAGTTATTATTTTCTACTCATTTTGAAGATGAGAAAACTGAGACATAAGATAGCAACTTGACCAAGGGCACACAGGCAGTAAGGGTCAGAGCCAGGATTTGAACCAGGAATCTGACTCTAGAGCCCATCCTCTTCACAACCCGAAGCAGGTAAATATCAAGTGTGGATTTGGTTTTTCTTAAAGAATGTATGTTTTTCCCCTGAAATGCTTTTCTCATAGGGCTTAGCATTTCTTCAGCAGCACCGTGTCCCTCCAGAACCTGGTCCCCCGTGTCCAGTGCTGCTGCTCTCCCACATTGGCCCTCCCTCTGAGCCCGCTGGAGCCTGGTGCCCACCCACCTACCCACCCACTCACCCACCCACCAACGCACCCTTGAAGTCACCAGGCTGGTCAAAGCGAAGCCGGATCTGGTCTCGGAAGCGGCGGCTGCTCTGGCACACGCTGGTAATGCCGAAGCAGAAGCAGGGCAGGCAGGAGGCGCTGTGCTCCAGGTAGAAGTGCCCGTCGGGGCAGGGCCCTGCAGGGTGGTATAGGAGGAGTGGGCTGCAGCAGGCCCCCGCAGGCAGGCCCAGCTCCGCCCCCATGCCAGGTGCCCTCCAGCCTGATGGTGGTACCTCGCTGTGGAATGAGCTCCAGGACACCGTCAGGAATGCCGAACACCATGCCTCGGGCATTCATGGCCTCACAGGTATAGGCACCCTGGTCTGCCTCCTTCACATCTCGGATGGTCAGTGTGCCACGGCCTCCCTCACTGGTCACTGTCACCCTGGTGGGCCCCGAGAC
The DNA here is from genome assembly GCA_004027475.1 of Anoura caudifer. Classification (NCBI taxonomy): domain Eukaryota; kingdom Metazoa; phylum Chordata; class Mammalia; order Chiroptera; family Phyllostomidae; genus Anoura; species Anoura caudifer. The sequence goes on along the minus strand of PVKU01003917.1, from coordinate 77,113 downwards.
AGAGGCAGAGTCAGGCTGGTCCACTGGCTCAGCTTCCTCTGCATCCTCAGCCCCCACCTAGGCCCAGGGCCACACCTGGGATGAGATGGGATATGGCCCCAGTTGAGCCGCCAGTTGATGATGGGGGTGGGGACACCACTGGCCACACAGGTGAAGGTCACCGTCTGGCCCCGGGAAGCCTGGATCAACTCCTGAGGAGGGGTCACCACCTGGGGAGGCACTAGGAGACAGGAGTAGGGGTGAGGGGGTTGAGGACAGAGGGATACAGAGTGAGGGGAAGGGCTCCGAGGAGCCAGGCAGGAGGAGGGCTGAGGCTGAGACTGTGGAGAGGGGTACCCAGAAACCAGCCCAAGGCCCTCAGCTCGCCCCCCACCCCAGCTCCCTGCTCACTGCAGCCAATCTCGTCACTGCGGTCAGGACAGTCGCTCTCCTCATCACAGTGGAAACTGGCCGAGATGCACGTGTTCGTGGAGACACAGCGGAACTGCGTGGGCCCGCACACGTCCTCGGGGCGCTTGGCAGCTGGGGCACAGAGCAGGGGGTGTGGGCGGTGGGTGGCCCCCCCATTTCTGACCTATGCCCATGGCCCCGCCCTGTCCACCTTCCCCAGGTGTTCCCAGGGTCACACTGTCTCATCTCGCCTCCATGGCACACAGCTGCCCTGACCAGGCCCTGACAGTAGCCACAACAAGGTTCACAATGTCACGGTCATCAGTTGGCCATCAAACAGGCCATTACGTTACCCTGCCCCCACCACTTACTCCATCTGCATTCCCCAAATCCTGGCCCATCACAGCCACTCAGTTCCTCCCACATTTGGCTTCCTTTAGAAGCACAAGACTTCTGCCAAAGGTACAGCCAAAGGGCTGGTATCTCTGGACTCTGGGTAATACCCAAGGCAGTTCTCTCTGCCAGAAAGGCCACAGCTCAGACCCTGCTGCCCTCTGCCACTCTCACTGACCCAGGATGGCACCTGGCCTGAGGCAGCCACCTGTGGACTGGCCAGAGGCCTAGAGTTGGCCTGGTGCCAGGGCTGGGCCCTTGCTTGGCATCTCTAGTAGATAGTGACTGATGTTCTTCCTCAGGAAGACTAAACTGGAGACAGACACAGACACGGGATGGACAGGACAGAACGCGGCAGGAGTGGAGGCCACACATCCACAGAGAAGGAAGCAAGAGAAGGCCAGGACGCAGCTATCTATGACATTACCTCCGTGTCCTCTGTCCCAACGACCTAAAGCCCCAAGGCCATCCGGCTTTCCTGGTCTCTGTTTTGTACTCTGTCAATAAGGACTTCCTTTGACTGATTCCTAGCAGAGACCTGATTCTTGACCCTTCCCCTACTCCTGGACCACCGATAGATGGATGGAGAGCAGGAGAGATGCACAATGGATGGATGGATGATACATGGATGGCGAGATGGACAGGAGGAAGGATGCTGAACAAACAAATGGATGCACAGATGGACAGTGAATGGATGGGAAACAGAATGGATGGTGAGATGGACAGGACGACGCTGGACAGAAAGGTGGATGGCGAGATGAAGAGCTGTGCAGAAAGACAACGGATGAATGGACAGCTAAATGAAAGGGTGAGTGGATGAATGGAAGGGAGGGAAGGAGGATGTTGGACAGATGAACAACGGATAGTTGAATGGACAGATGGATTAAGAGCTGGGCTGATGAAAGAGCAAATAACTCAGAACCAGCTCTAGGTGAAAACCCCCAAGGCCCAAAAGGTGGGTGCTTTGACTCACACATATGCCAAGGACCCCATCATCAAGGGACCTCGGTGTATGTATCAGGCCCTCTTGGCTACTCGTTGGACCCAAGCATAAATGAATGGTAACAAAACAAAGAGAGGGAGACATTAACCACGTGCAGTCTGGCCAGAGTGCCTGCTGCACAAGACCAGCTCAGGGCCAAGGACCCTCACTGCTGGGGTCAGAAAGAGATGACCCTTACAGGTGGTCCCCAGGGCCTTCACCTTCAGCCAGGAAAGCAAACAAACCTGTCCAAGAGGGGATGGAACAGGGGGAACTAGGCCTGGGCGGGGTGGGGGTGCCAGGGGAACCCTGGGACACTCACGGCAGTTGGCCTCATCCGTGTGGTCCTCACAGTCAGAGTCGCCATCACAGCGCCACAGCTTGAGGACGCAGTGCCCATTTCCACAGGGGAACTCGTTGGGCTCACAGGGTGGAGCGGGGCCTGAGTGCACCAAGCAGGGTTCAGCCAGAGGCCCTCCGCCGACAGCTCCCCTGTTCCCTGTACCCCGCTCTGTCCTCCATGCCTGCCCTGTCCTCACCGCAGTCCAGCTCGTCACTGCCGTCCTTGCAGTCCTCCTGCCCATCACAGACATAGTCTTTGGGGATGCAGTGCCCGCTGCGGCATGTGGCCTCGAGGGGCCCACAGCGTACAGGCTTGTCTGGAAGAGGGAACAGAGGCCGAGGAGCCGGGGTGCGCGGTAGAGGCTGTGTGGTGGTTGCCTCTGGCCGTGGTGTTATAGGTAATGTCTCCACCAAATGGGTTGGTGTGAAGACTGTCTCTTCTGTGAACACAGACCACTTGGTGTTGGCAGGAGGGGGTGACTCCTCACCCCTGTCCCCTGCACTCCCCAGGCCCTCCCTGTGACATGCACCCAGTGCCCTGACCCTCGTATCACCCTTCCACATGCCTGCCCACCTCCCTCAGACCCCTCTGCCTGCACCAAACCCTCACAGCCCAGGTTGACCTGGAGGCCCAGCATAGCCTGGCCCTTGCCCGGTATCTGCAGGCCACTCACTGTCCCCAAGACAGCCCCTCACCGCAGTCGAGCTCATCAGACATGTCCCTGCAGTCAGGCCTCCGGTCACAGCGATACTCCAGGGCCACACACTCATTGTAGCTGTGGCAGGCAAACTCGGTCTCGGTGCAGACTCTCGGGACCTGGGGCACTGTGGGGTCGGAGGGAGTGGGAGAGGCAGGTGGAAGGTCAGTGGAAGATGTCAAAGCACAGGAGAGGTGACTCCTCAGGCATGCACAGGCACTGCGTGGCTGGCAGCGAGCTCTGGTGCCGCGTCAGGCCACGTGGTTTCTGGCCAACTCAGCAAGGGCAAGGAGCACATGGTGGACACATCCGCAGTGCACACGAGACATGGGACATGTGGCAGTAGCCTCACCCAGCTCTTACACAGACCTCACACTCAGTTATCAGGCCACACACATGCAACCACCGCATCACACACATGCAGGCCACAACCTGGCCCAGCGAGGACAAAGAGGGAGAGGAGAAGGGGTGGCCTGTGGGCTGTGCCCAGCCCTCTTGCCCTTATCCTTCCTTCTCCTTCATCTGCTAACTTTAGTTACCCGGCTGGGCCTGGGTCTGGCTTACACTCTCACCTGGTGTAACCGCGGCCGCCACAGCGGCCAAGGGGGGCGGGGGTGTCTGTGCTGGAAAGGAAGATGTGATCAGCAGCCATCCCACCTCGGACATGGGACCTGTGAGCCACAAGGCTGGGCCAGTCCCGCCCTCCCCACCATCCCTAGCCAGGAAGACTCATTGAAAAGTAAAGAGGGCTGGACCCCCTGCCATCTTCAGACCTGGGCCCGGGGATGCCAAAAGAGCAACCTTGACCTTCGGGTGTGTAAATTAAAGTTTCATGTGCAGAAGGAGAGAGCTGATAGTTTCGCTATTTTTTTTTTTTCTGATTTGGTTATACCATGGTAGGGGTAGAGTTTGCTCAGTTCTGGGTTCCACTGAGTCAGAGGCGGTAACAAGTTGGAGCCTTCCCAGGAGAGGGAACTGAGATGGAGACAGGGCTGAGAATCGTAGCCTATGAGGAGCAAACTGGGATTGTTCAGCCTAGAAAGGACGAGACTCAGGGAGTTGAACCAGGAGACAGGGTGCTGTAAAGAGGACCCTGAGCCAGGGCTTGGCATCTAGCAGCCCTGTGACTTGGGCCAATGTCCTGCTCTCTCTGAGCTTCAGTGTCTCATCTGTTTCTCATCTTATGTTATCACAGGTTCTGGTGAGAATGGCATAGACACACGGTTTGGCTTGATGTCTGGCTTTTCCACTATCTGTATATGTGGATTCGGACAAGTCATTTATCCTTTCTGGGCCTTGATGCCCTCATCTCCAAAACAGGAGGAATAATATCTGCTTCACAGAAACCATTGCAAAGACTGAGTGGGGGGCTGGGCAGAGGGCCTCACAGGGCACCTAGCATGTAATCAGTGCTCAGTAAATAACGTGGCTATTATTAAACACAAAACTATTTTCGATCTGAAAGTACTGTATGAAAAAAAAGAACTGTTACCTATTGTCAACGTAGAGGGGTAGACAGAGCAGAAAGTGGGTCTAATGGGCACACGTTGGAGGAAACAAATTATGTTCAACCCAAGCCAAGACCACATTTTAAAGATCGATGGAGTGGGCTCCTAACGTGGTGAGCTCCCTGCCCCTAGTGGTATGCAAGCCCAAGCTAAGAGAGCCCATGGTGGAGACACTCAAAAGGGATCCACATGAGTCTGAGAAACTAGAGGAGGGGACCCCAGGCTCCAGGATGGGCTCACCTGTGCCCAGGCGTCGAAACTGGAATCCCTGGGGAGAGGTGATGTAAGAGGCAATGGAGCCTCTGGAGATGACCGTGTGCAGCACCTCCTGAATCTGAGCCCCATCCGCGTTTCCTTCAGAGCCCACGTCCAGCTCCACAAAGACCCAGCCGTCCAGCTCCCTAGGGATGGGCATGGGGCAGGGCAGCAGGGTGAGGAAGATGCCCGTGGTCTCAGCTCCTCCCTCGGCCCCTGCCAGATGCTCAGGCCTCATCTCCTGACTCTTCTCCTATCCTGGACACTTTGTACCACAAACAAGGCAAGTTAGAGTCCAAATTGGCCCCCCCAACCAGTTCCTGAATTTTCACCAACTCACCTGATTATACCTCTGCTGCCTCCCCTCCTGGTACCCAGGCTCCTCCCCATCTTTGCCAGCTTCCCCCAGCTTACCTGCCAGTCCCTCACCAGCCCCTAGGGACCCTTCTTACTTGATGAACACCACACTGACAATCTGGTCTCCGGGAATCTTCAAGTACTCTGACTCCAGCTGCGGAGGGACATAGCACCATCAGCCTCCAGGTACCTATACCCTACCCCCGGTCCTGCCCCCAACACCCCTGGGGAGGTCCCCAAAGCCCCTTCACCTCACCGTGTCTACCACAGCTTTGGAGACTTCCTGGAATGCCTCAGAGCTTGCGTCCTCCAGCTGAGGGCTGTAGTCGATGGAGCGAGTGAAATTTACCAGGGCTCGGAAATAAACTGCAGAAGCAGGGGGCAGTGTCACCGTGTGGTGGCCTCAGGAAGCTGGGCCAGTTGGTGGATATGGGGGGATGGTCCCTGGAGACCTCTTGCTGAGGCTGACACCTGTGTGCCCACAGCTGTGCCCAGAACTGTCCCTATGAGCACACACTACAGTGGCCCTGGCTGCTATACTCAGGGGTCAAAGCTGAGGCCCCACCCTGGGTGAGGGGTTCAACTAACAGGGAAGGTGGCCTGATCCAGAAATCAAGTGATGGTGCAGAAGAGGAGACCCCCAGCAGCTCCAAGGAAGGCAGAACAAGAACAGTGGCTACGAGAGGACGCTGGCCTGGTGCAGAAATTACTCAAGTGACTGAGATGTTCCCCCACTCTTCCCTGGTCAATTCCTCCTCATCCCTCAGGGCTCAGCTCAGCCATCACCCCCTCCAAGAAGACTGCCTGGACTGTCCTCCTCCCCAAACCCTGGACAGATTAGAGACTCCCTCCACTGGGTGTCCCAGCCTCTCTGCTTCTCCATCAGAGCACCTTCTACCCCACATTGCACAGATCCTGCCTGAACGCCCATAGACCATAGAGCATCTTGGTAAAAATCACGGGTCCTGAGATCAGCCACATCTCAGGCACTGACCTCAGCTCTCTGAGCTTCCTTGGTCAGTTGGGACAATAAGCACATTAACCACACTGGGCTGCCGTGGGGAATAAATGGTATTGTGCTTGCAGGCGCCGCCTCCCTGCGTGCCCAGATGCTGCACCTGGCGCAGAACAGGCGCTGGAGGACCAGAAGCTGTTGCCATGTTTTGCTCTCTGTGGCTAGACTTCGAGCTGGATGGTGGGTGGGAGGGACTGCAGACCTCATTCGCTCCCGTATCCCCAGTGTCTGCATAGCACCTAGCACATAGTAGGTGCCTAACAAGTGATGGCTGAGCCAATCAATTCATGTCAGATCAGTGGGAGCATATACATAAAACTATTATTTCTTAGGCACCTACTGTATACATTTTATGCACATAACAAGATTTAATGTTATGTGCTCGTTATGAGCTCACATAGCAGTTATAAACGTGAGTTGCAAGTGACTCATATATGCATGTATCCACACACACAGTACTTTCTTGAGCACCTATTATGGACAAGATTTTTGTATGAAAGAAGGTATAGATCACAAACACCGAGTTGACAAATGAGTTTTAAATATGTACAAAGTGCTTAACTCAGAGCCTGGCACAACACACAGCAGGTGCAATATGATGTGACCAGTTACTACATGAGAGGCATGTAGCGTAACGACTAAAAGCTCAGCCTCTGCAGCGAAATTGCCACTTACAGCCCTGGGACCTTGAGCAAGTTACTTAACCTCACTGAGCCTCAGTTTTCTCATCTATAAAATGGGGTAATAGTAGTGTCTACCCCAGAGGGCAGTTGTGAAAAGTAAATAAAGGAACAAATGTAAAGTGCTTATAATAGTGTCTGGCGCATACCAGGGGCTGCATGGATTAGCTGTAATTATTCCCTCTGGTCTTCATGACGAACTGAGAAATGAATTTGGTTTCATTTTTTCCACCTGAGGGGGGCATTCATTGCTTTAACAAATCTATATTGAGGGCCTACTGCATGCCAGGTGGTATTCTAGGGCCAGGGCACATAGCAGTGAACTCCACAAATGACAATTCCTGTCCCCACAGAGATCATTTTCTAGAGGGAGGAGAAAGGAAATGAAACAAATATATGGAGGAGGGTGCTGCTCTCCCAGGGTGGCCAGGGCAGGCCTCTCCTCAAAGGGGAAGCTTTGAAGGGAGTGAGCCTCGGGGAGAACAGCATTCCAGGCTGAGGGAACAGCAGCCACAATGTCCCTGAGGCAGACGGGGCTCAGAGAGGTGACAGATGACCAGCATGTAGATGGCAGGGGGAGCAGCATCAGCTGGACCTGACGACAAGGCCTGTCCTCCTCGGTCTTCACCCTGTTAGGCCCACAGGTGTCCACACTCCCAGAACCAGACCCTCTCCCTCGAGGGCTGGGGCTGAGCAAGCCCGGGCAGGGGTGGGTGGCCAAGTAAGGTAGAGGAGTAAACCTCAACTCCTGCACCAAGAGCGGGTGTCCGTGAGGGCAGCTCCGCCTGCTCTGAGCCACAGGGACCATGCTGGGCTGGGCTCCTGGGTGCCGGGCAGGCTGGGCTCTGGGGGCGGGAGTATGGGGGCCACGAGCTTGGCCACAGAGGACCCTTGTGAGTGGGCACAGAGGCCCATTGAGAGTCCCCCCCCACCGGCCCCTGGCCTCAGCCCCACGGCATGGCGAGGGCGAGGAGGCCAGGCCTCTGCCCAGGAATGTGCCCACTCCTGGGGGAGGGGCTGGGGCTCCACAAAGCCCCTTTCTACTAGGGCCTGGGAAGGGCATGGACCTTCCAGCCTGACCCCACCCCCAGCTTTCTTCCAGACCAGGGCAGGTCAGGGCAAGCCCTTCCCTCTTCCACCCTGGAATGTGTTCTGAAGCTGATGCCTGAGGATTGGGGCAGGTGAGGCCTGTCTGTTTTGGGAACCAGCTCCCAGAGCTGAGGGTGCTGGAAGGAAGTGGGTGACGTTGGGAGTGCTCGCTGGGTGCCTGCCCAGGCCAGCCCTCTCCCTCCAGGCCCTCAATCTGACCCCATCTGGAGAGTTCACTTGCAGCCAGAGGCTGGACGACGGATGGATGGGAGGCCCAAAGCTGCCTTACACCCAGGCAGGGGTGGGGAAAGCAGGCTACCCCGCCTACTCCCCGTGCTCACTCCCTGCTCCCCAGAACTCCCTCATGCACTCAGGCCCCTGAACCCCAGCCCTGGTTCCCTCTCGGTCCCTCAGGCAGACATGAGCTGCATCTGGGACTCCACGGCCTTATTCTCGAGAGGCTGCCACACCCATCCCTGCCCAGCCAGCACTCCATGGGGACAACCCCAGGCCTGGCCCAGACCACTCTGCTCAGACTGAGTACCCAGATGGGGCCTGACTGTGTCCTGGGTAGGGCAGGGGAGAAGAAGGAGGGCCAGCTGGGGCAGGGCAGTGGCTGGCTTGGCCCCCACACCCTGTAGGAAGGTGCCTCTGAGGCTCAAGGGTGACAAAGTGCAGGCTGGGCAGGAAGAGAAGAGGAAGGAAAAGGAGTGAGAAGGGACAGCTGGGAGAGAGAGTGGGGAGGGAGAGGGAGAATGAGCCCACCAGGCTGGTGGGTCACTTACTGAGAGGAGATGCCTCACCAGGCTCCGAGACCATCATGCCGGCCATGGGAGGGCGGCCCGGGGGTGGCCCAGGGCCTGCAAAGTGGAGCCGGGAAGCAAGGAGAGACAGAGACACCAAGGGAGGTGGGGACAACAAAGGGAGAGCCAGAGACAACGGACAGAGGGGGGAAATGACAGAGATTCAGAGACAGAGCCAGGATGGAGACAGACAGAGAAAGTGGGGGGGGCGGAGAATGAGAGGTGAGACGAAGGCAGAAGGAAGCCAGGGAAAGACAGAGGGACACAGGGTGAGACAGAAGGGTGAGGCACAGAGGAGAGACACAGCAGAAAGGAGAGAGCGCGGGCAGGGGAGGAGGGGAGCGGAAAGACATGGAGACAGGTATCAGAGCAGGACAGACAAGAGTGGGAAAGACAAAGAGCAAGGTCAGAAGATGGAAAGGAATTGGGTAACGGGTGGTGGGCAGGGGCTCTCAAGGAGAGGCATATGGGAGGGGGGTTGAGACAGGGCTGGGCAGAGCCTGGGGGAGCCACAGGCCCATTAGAGGGAAGAGGAGGGGGAGGCGCCATCTCTGGGACTACATCCCAGTGGGCCAGGGCCCAGGCATGGGGCACGGCCAGGGAACAGCCTCATTACAGTCAGCACAGAGAGGGCAGGGCTGAAGCAGGCGTGCTAAGCCCCTAGGGATCAGAAACACATCGGCTGCCTTCCGAGATGAGATTCAGCTCAGCTTCGTGGACCGGCCCCAAACGCAGCAGGCTGGTGCCAGGGCTTGGGCCGAGAAGGTCCCTGCCCTTCCCCCACCCCTGGCCTCTCCTGCCCTCACAGCTGCTTCTCATGGGGGGAGATGGGCTGGTAAACAACCCAGAGTGGGCAGAGCTGCTGCAGTGGGCAGCCCCGTGGGAGGGTTCACAGATATTCCAAATGGATGGACCAGGGTCTCTGCAGGCAGGCCTGGCTTGGCAAGAGGCAGCTCCCAGGGACGCATCAGCTCAGGCCATTCTGGGGTGTGAGCTGTGTGCATTGGGCCCCCTGACACCCGCTCCCAGGCCCCACCCAGATCCTCAGCATCTTGCAGTCCTGCAGAGACCTAAGCGTGGAAAGGTCCAGGTAGTGTCTGAGCCTCAGGTGCTGGAAGGTCGCAGTCAGACTATTCCACCCACGGGCCTACCCTCCTGATTGCACTGGCCTAGGTAGGACGCCACCCTCTGGCATTTGGATCCCCTGTGATGCCAGCCAAAGGGAGGCCCTAGAGAGGCCCAGGCCAGACCTGCTCTATATGGGCAGCACTGGATGCTGTGGGGCTGCCCAGTGGTCAGCCTAAGCAGGGCCCCATCCTTGGCCCTGATCACTGAGTGCCCAGCACTGGATCCCAGAGGCCAGTAAGAACCATATGGAGTTGCTGGGACTTGTCACCAGGGAGCTCTTTCTCTCCCCAGAATCTTAGGGTGGGAAGAAGCAGGGAGTTGGAGCTGGGCTAGCCCTGGCTCTGGCCAGGCTCTGGCCAGGTGCAGGCAGAGTGGGCAGCCAACAGAGCTCCTGGTTCCTTTCCCTCCATGAAGCTCAGTCCTCTCTCCAACCCAGGAACCTTGGGCTCCCCAGAGGTGGCCTGACCTAAGGCAGGGTTCCCTCCCAGGTTCCAGTGAGGCTGGCTCTCCTCCTGCTGTCAGCTCTGTGGCCTGGCCAGATGCCCCAGGCCACAGAGCCCCTCTGACTGCCCATTCCTGCCAGGGTCCCAGCTCTGCAGCAGTCCCCAGGAGGGCTCTGCAGAAGACCTCCACAGCTGAGCTGCCCTGGGAAGTAAGGATTTTGCTTTGAATGCTGAGCAGCTCACGTTCAGTCCCCATCAGAACCAGGCATTTCCTATCTATGGCCATACCACCCCAAATGCGCCCAATCTCCTCTGATCACAGAACCAAGCATTTCTTGGCACAGGCATGCACAGAACCTCCACTGCTAGAAAGACCTGCTCCGGGGCTTTCCAGGTGCAGCACAAAGCCTATAAGATGGCCCCAGCAACTTACCCATCTGGAAGATCCCGCTGCCCTCGTCCCCGCTGCCCAGGTCATCTGCAAGCAAAAGACAGACTTATTCAAAAACCACAAATATTTGGTTCGCACCTACTGGGTGTCAGGCAATGTTCTGGGCACACAGTGGGGAAGGTCATGGAAACACAGCTGTTACCTCCTCCCCAGGCCTCAGGAGGGTTGGCCTGGAGAGAGTGTGGGTACCAAGGACAGCTGGGAAGGAGGGGCCAGACCAGACTGTCCCCCCAGTGAGGACAGGAGGAGGTAGAATAGGGGTGCCCATTGTCCCCCACTGTGCATTGCCCACCATCCTCCCCATCGGTCCTGATCATCCTGTCCAAGGCGGGGACCGCCACAGCAGAGGAACCACCACCAGCCCAGGGTCATACAGGGTGTAGGTGGAGAATCCTGGGGTCACTGGGGCCAGGGCTCCAGACACACCCAGGTCTTAGCCCATCTCTTCAGGCACCACTTTGGGCAAGTTTCCTAAGGTCCCTTCAAGGCCTGGTGGGGAGAACCCAGACTCTGTCCCCCGCCTGCCCCACTCCCAGGCTCCAGAACCCTCTGCCCACCTCCAGAGGCTTCATCAGCCAGCAAGTCCTCATCATCGGACAGGTCTGAGTATCCCCAACCAGCCCGGCCTGCCGTGACTGTCTCCGCGTCCTCAGGCAGAGACAGGCCATCGTATGCCCTCAGCGCAAGGGCCACCTGTGGGAGACAACACAGACAACTGCATCACACTCTCCAGCCACTGCCAAGTCCAGGACCCCTCCTGTCCCTTGGTGGGGGGACCCAGAGTCTCACCCCAAAGCCCTACAGTAGTTAGGTCAGATGTGGTTTGGCTAAAAGAGTCAGGCTGGGACCAAACCACCACCCTTGACTCAGGTCTCCCAAACCCCATCAGCCCCTTGAGGCTGCAGAGCCCAGCCCTGCAAATTCTCCCAGTCTGAATGAATCCTCAGATAAACAGGCAATACAATTAAAATCACTTTGGTAAGTAGTGACTCTTCTTCTTTTGAAGAAGGCAAGAAATATCCAGGACATGAGTTAGTGGACAGGAGACACAGGCAGGGAAAGGGTGACCTGGGCCAGCGAAGATGGGAACATAGGCAGGTAGACGAGTGGCCAGGGTCCGCGTGGGTTGGGGACAGAGGCAGAAACCGAGGGTGAGTCCATCAAAGCTGTTGCCTCCAATAGCAGCCCCCCACCTGGCCGACTTGGCCACCTCGTTCTGCCTCAGTGTGGCCTCCCAGTCTCCAGGCCACAGGGAACACATTCCAGCCATGTTGGAGAATTAGTTCTGGCACCTTCCGCTACACTGACAGACTCATCTGCGCAGAGGCGAGGGTGGAGCCCAGCAGCTGGGCTGAATGGGGGCAGGACCGGCATGGTGTCAGCTCCACGTGACCTCAGGCTGCTGCCCAGCACAGACTCCGAGAGGGGATGCTCAGACCCTGCACCCTGCAGGCGGAGCAACAGCACCCATCACACCTGCCTTTCTCGGGTGTGGGTATGGGCCCTGAATGCCTTTTCCCCTGAAACAAGCTCCAAAGGCATTTCACCAGATCACTTAGAAGAAAACAAACCCAGTGGAGCCCCAGTGAACGCCAGAGCCCTCCCACTCCGACTCGTGTGCAGGGATTCGCTGGGGCCCCGTAATGCTCGTCTAGCTCCAGATGGCCTGGCGGGAGCGCCTCGCGCCCTGGCCCGGCCTTGGCCCCATCTGGGGAGCCCAGGCTGGCCAGAAGGAAGTGGTCTTGCTTGTGGAAACCAAACCCAGCCCTCGCTGGCTAGACAAGGTGGTAACACCAGAAGAGAGGCCTGAGAAGAAGAAAAATATCAAAGAAAGAGGCTGTCCCTCTCCCTCCACACCACCCAACTCTACACAGTATGTGTCCCAGAGCTCCTGGTCTTTTCTCGTACTGGTCCCTCAGCCTGAATACCCTTCCTCCCTTTGTTTACCTGGTTAATGTCAATTTGTTTCTGGCTAACTTCAATTCCATCCTCCAAAATTCAGCTAAATATCACCTCCTTTAACTGCTCAGTAATAAAAAGGAACAAATTGCAGGTATGCATGGCAACATGGATGAACCTCTAATACGTTATGCTACATGAAAGGAGCCAGACACAAAAGACTCCCTACTGTATGAAAGTCTGTGGGGAAAAAGTCTAATCCGTAGTGACAGAAAGGTCAGTAGCGGCCTGGGCCCAGGGGTGGGGTGGGGCTCAATGGGAAGGGGCTTGAGGGAGCCTTTTGGACGGATAGCTCCCTGGATACACATGTCTCCTTGTCACCCTTGAAGTGATGGGTACATTTCACTGTATATAATTTACACCTCAGTAAAAAACGACTGAAAAAAAAAAAAAATCTCTGCCCTGGCTGGTGTGGCTCTCAGTGGATTGAGTGCTGGCTTGCAAACCAACGGGTCACAGGTTCAATTCCCGTCAGGGCACATGCCTGGGTTGTGGGCCAGGTCCCCAGTAGGGGTTACTCGAGGGGCAACTGCATATTTATGTTTCCCTCTCATTCTCCCTCCCTTTCCCTCTCTCTACAAATAAACAAATGAATAAGATTTATTTTTAAGAAAGAAGAAGAGGAAGGACATCTCTGGGAAACTTTGTCCTGACTCCTTGACCATCCAAGCCACCTGCGCCCCTCTGGGACTCACTCTGTAATCACCTGCACCTCCACTGAAATAGAAGAACCTTGAAGGCAGGGACTGTGATTAATTCATATCTACTTTCTCGGAACCTGTGTTCAGTAAATACTTGAATGAATGAATGAATGGACAAAAAAATGTCATTGCCTACTAATTCTAGAGGCTTCCTGAAGATGACTTGCTTTGGGGGTGCGCCCACCCCCATGCAGTCTATATGCATCTCCCTTCCTAGGCTGGGCGCCTGTTGGAGGCAGGGGCTGAGCGCCATCTGGGCATCTTTGTGTTTGCAGTGCTACCAAGCCTCGTGTGAGGCCTGCACTGCCTCCTTTATCCTCTGCTCTGGCCTAAGGCCCCTCCCCCACAAAATCCACAGGCAAACCCCTCCTCCTGTTCCTTCTGCTCACCCTGTTCCTCTGGACAAGAGCGGTCAGTGAGCCTCTGGGCTGGGCCATGAGGTTTGCATCCAGGAGTGAGCCTTGGAACCTCCAGGAGGTGGTAAGACATGGATTCCTGGGCCGCTTCCCAGAGCCACTGAGTCAGGCTCATTCCACCCCAGGTCAGAGGGTTACAGTTGTGTAACTCAGGGGATCCTGACACTCACTGGTTATGAATCACAGGACCAGCCCCCTACCAGGGGTTCTCCCTCCTCCTCTAACCTAAGGGGAGTGTGGGGCGAGGGCTGGTGCAGGGGCACTAACACTGAGCAGAGGAGGTTAGCGGGGCACATGAGGCAACTCCCTGCCTGAGGAGGGCTCTCTGTGTGTCATTGCTTCGTCCTCCTTCCCATGCAAGGGAAGGCCCAGGAGGGCTGCACGAAGCACAGGGATTCGTGGCACGCCCTTGACACCATTCTGCTGTCTGAAAAAGGAGAACCCTAGTGAGCAAGGTCCAGAGTTTCTCCTAGGGAGGGAGAAGCCAGGGTGGGGCTTGGGACTGGACCAGAAATAGCGAAGTGAGGTTCAGCTTGAAAAAAAAAAAATGCCAGGAATACATATCTGCAGTGAGAGAAGAGAGAATCCAGAGCAAATCAGGCCTGGACAGAAGCCCCCTACCACAGGGGCCCCAGGGAATGGGCCCTCCACATGCCCACCTGTGCCTGCTTGCAGCCCCCTCCCCAGGACCCAAGGCTCCGGGGTCAAACCAGGGCCTGTAGCAAGGGCCAAGCCAGCAAGAGTAGAGACTTTGCTTGTGAAAAGCTGAAGATCAAAAGGTTCTAGCAGCTGTATTTCACATCTGGGAGGGAAGATGGAGCCAGACCGGAAAGAGGCTTCGGAAAGAGCCCGAAGGAGCCCGGGACTTGATCATAGAAGGGAGGTCTGCTTGGGGAATAAGAAGAGCTAATTTATTGGGCACTTACTATGCACCAGGTACTCCTTTAAGGACTTTTACGTGTTAACCCAGGTTATAGGTGTTAAACAGCCCCACTGCAAAGAGGAGGAAATGGAGCAGAGTCAGGTCACCTGCTTGAAGAGCTAGCAGGCGGTAGAGCTGGAATTGGAACCCTGGTGGTCTGGCACCAGTGGCTAAGCTCCCAGCCCTGCATACACAGCCTCTGCATCCAGGGCTGTGCGATGAGCTGGAACTCACCAGAGGGGACTCTCGAGGTCACTGAGAGTCCCGAGGTCACTGAGAGTCCCCGACTGCAAAGCCTCTCAGCCACACTGCATTTCAGGCATTCCTTCAGCCTCAGTGTCATTTGACCATGACAATGACCCCCTGAGGTGGCTGAGCAGATGTGAATGGCTCCCTTTCACAGAGGAGGAAACAATTGAGTGTCTGGCAGAGCCAGGACTGACCCAGGACCCCAATCCCTGTGCTCACCAGGAAAGGAGGCAGGGCTGGGCTGGGCTGGCTGGTCCCCATGCCCATCCTGACTAGCTCCCAGGAGGGACACAGGATGCGTGTGCTGGCAGCAGCCTGGGCCCATGCAGCAGGTCCTACAGTCCCAAGGAGGGCCGTCGGAGACTTTAAGGTCAAAGGCAGAAATAGCACCCAGGTTTCCTGCCTGCCAGCACGTGTCCAGCCGGGCGGGAATCCGGCTTCCTCCCAGAGGAACCAGGGACTTCAAGTGGGCATTGAAGCTGGACGGCAGGCCAGAGAGGAGGAGTCCAGAGGGCAGACCTGGGCCGGAGAGGAAGGAGCCAGGCACAGAGAGGGAAGTGGGGACAGCTGACTCATATAGGCCAAGGTCAGCAGACTGTTCTAGTTGTGTTGAGAACAATTGCTTGGGATGGGGGTGTGAGCAGAGTAGCTCCCCTACCCCCTTGGCAATGAGCATAGAAGAGAGATTGGGGGTGGGGAGATGCAATACCAGACAGACAAAGGACTTCTGGAAGCACCTGCTCCCTGAGGCTGGGTTGTGTTCAGGCCCTCCTGGTGAGGAAGAGGGTGCACATAGAGCTCCAGGTCCTGCAGAGGCCCTTGGGGACAAAGGACAGAGACTGGGCCCTCCTCTCCTGGCCTGGGTAAGGATAAAGAGGGAGGCAAGGGTGGCTGGAAGGAAGTGTGGGAGTAAAGGTCAAGCCATTAGAGAAGGGCACAGTAGTTAGACAAGGTTTGGGGTGCAGGGAGAGGTACAGATCCAGATACAGGACGTAGGGTTTTAAAAGGAGCTTATAGCAAGGAGCCAGGCTTTGCAAAAGTTAAGAGCTTCTGGAGCTGCTGAAATTGGAGCTGTAGGAAGATGGCTGCACAGTGAAGAGATGACAATAAAAACAATCAGACTCTCCTCCGGGCCCCCAAGTTAGTCCTCAGCAACCAGGGTGCGCTGAGTGGCTGCAGAGCCACCATCCCTCATTTGCAATAAGAGAACTCCAAGGAGCTCTGAAAAGCAGCAGTGTATGCGCATGTTTTTCAGTAAGTTTATAACAAGCTCGTTTGGTGCCGCCGAGCCCTGACCTGAACTGACATGAAGCTATTAATAGCTTCTGCACTTCACTTCGGGGGAACCGTCACACACTTTGCTGCAGCAACATTAATGTGTTTTATTACAGGGTGTTGCCTCAGACTCTACTGAGGATGTCATATCGCAGCTGGCATGTGCTCTATGTCACCTTTCTCCAGTTGGAAAACTGAATTCCAAAACGCATCTGATCCCAAGGGTTTCAATGAAGACACTGAGCTTGTATTGTAATTTCCATTTTGTAGATGAGGAAACTGAGGCTCAGAAAGGGTATTCTTTGTAAATGGGATTAAAGCTTGTAAGGCACTAAGATGGTACCTGTATACAGTAAGTGTTCAATGAGCATTAGAAGTAGTACCATGTAGGGGGTACGGGGTAGAGGTAAGGGGATGAGAGGTCATGAGCTGATTCATGGGAATGTGGGGGGTGGGCTCAGGTTTAGGGTCAGCCTTCAGGTGTGGGATGAAGGGAGGGGTCTGGCTCTGCTGCCCAGGCCCTGTACCGGCCGAACAGGCAGGGCACTGGCTGGGGGTGACCACAGAGCTTAGTTCCTAGGCTCAAGTTGTCTGCCTGCTCTGATGCCAACTCTGGAACGACTGACTAAGGACTTCAACTTCAGGCTTCTCCAGAGACATTCTTCACATGCCTTGGGCAGCCAGCCCACCCTCCCTTCCATGGCCCAGACCTGAGGCTGAGCTCCCCCCCACCGCCCCCACAGCTGGACAGAGGTCTGAGCACTGCAGTCCCCAGGGTAATTGCAGCTGCCCAGGGCAAGGATCCAGGCATCTGGGCTGGAGTGAGCTCACCCCATCAAAATCCAGAGGCAGCATGGGGGTGCGGGACAAACGGGCCCTGCCTGCCCACCTGCCTCCTGGCAGCGCAGACTCTGCCTCGACAGCCCCTCCCCTGTGCATGGCAGAGGAGTGGGCAGACACTCTGACCCACAACCCCCAATTCTTTGGGACACTGAACTCAGGCAAGTTCCCCCTCCCACCCCATTTTCTGATGCAGTCTTGAATGTAACCCCACAGTGCTCTCTTCACTCTGCTGCAGCCTAGGCCCCAGAGAGAGGTTCAAGGTGCCCTGCCTCACCCACAGGTCATGGTACCCTGTCCATGGGCAGCAGACGACAACGGGGAAGGAATCTGTTGGGGCAGCACTTTGTTGTGCAAACTGCCAGGGGTGGGAGACTCAAACACAAAGGCCAAAAGGCCTTTAATCCCCTGGCAGGCTGAGAGGGGCGCCGGGCCGGAAAGAAGGTGGCTACAGCCTCCTCTGGCACGCCTGCGCTGCCCGTGCCACTTGGGAGGCCTGCCAGCTCTCCGCACTCAGGCTTCCAAGGAGGCAGGAGCTTCGCTAGCCAGTTGGCCAGAAAACAATGATCCCCAAAATTAGGTGAAAGGCTGAGGCCCCTCAAGGGCTCATGCTGAGATAAGGTCTTCGCAAGGCTTAGCTCATGGAAATCCACAACCTCATAAGGCAGATACTGGCACTCCCCAAATTTACAGATAAGGATACAAGACTCAGAGAAGTAAAATCGCCTGACCAAGGCCACACAGCAAAGGCAACAGGCATCCAGTTTTGAAAGCTTGGCCCCCTCTCCTGTGTTTGGCTAGCTTGGAAGCTCTGACCCCAACCCTCTATAAACTCATACTAAGGCCTGGGACCCAGAGGGGCTGCATCCCAGCCAGGGCCTAGGGGAACACTGAGGGCCCATCAGGGCCTTCAACAGACCCCATGGGAGCCAGCAGCTGGGGTGTGGGATTCTTTGCCCCAGCTCTGCCCTGAACTCACCACGGACCTTCAGCAAGCCCCTTGACTCCCCTCCCTTCTAGAAAACTGCCATGAGTCCCCATGATATGTGCTAGGCAGTGACTTTCATGAGTTTTGCTCATCGCTGCAGCTTTGGAACAGAAAACACACCCTAGGCGCTCAGTGAATACCTGCAGACACGATGACAAGTCTGTCATTGTGAAAGACTGACGGACTGAACAAACTTGGAAAGCATGGCCCGAGAACTGTGAATCCGCCCTGCCCTTTCCCAGGTGGACCTGACATGGTCTCTGCTTTGAAGGCCCCTCTCATGTGGCCGGCATGAACACCGAAAGGGTCTGCCCCCACAGGAGCACTTGATCCCCCAGGCTGGGAGAGATGCAGCCAGTGGGGCAGAGGGCGGACTGGGCTCAAACCCCCTGATTCCAGGCTGCCTCAGCCACTTTCTAGCTGGGCAGCCTAAGCTTTCTGTAAAAAAAAAAAAGCACACCTGCCTCATAAGGTTCAAGTCAAGTGATTCTGACCTTTACTTATGGAGCACCTACAATGTGCTGGGCCCTGGGAATAAAACTGGGAAGCAGGCAGACACAGAGCTCTGTCTTCCCAGGGGAGACAGACCATTAGACCCACTGGTGACAACACTATGTGTGGAGAGCTCTGCAGAAGGACAGGACCTGGCAGAGCCCAGAGGAGGGTCCCCTCACCCGGGAAGGGTAGGAGTTTGGGGAAGGCTTCCCAGGGGAAAGGACAATTCAGCTGGGTCCAAAAGATGATTTCACCCAAGTAGAGTGGGGACAGGGAGCAGGGTGTGCGTCTGGCAGAAGAAAGGGCACAGGCCAGGGCCCAGAGGCGGGAGAGTGCATGGCACAGTCAAGAGACTCGAAGTTCGGTGCAGTGGGTCGCAGTGTTCCAGGTGGCAGAGGATCGAAGGGGGCCAGCTCTGAATGTTCATTTCCATCAGAGTGTTGCCCTTGGTCCCGCTGTTGTCATGCCCAATTCTCCCAGCCCCCATCCAGAGTCCCCACACACTCCTCCTGCTCCCAAAGACACCCTAAGAATGGGCCTCCCTGGGGCTGAGGGAGCTGCCGCCCAGCTTTCAGGGAGGAAGCAGGAAGCCACTGGGAAATGACCCTGCCTCACCCGTTCGCCAGGTGCCGCCAAGGCAATGGAGGTGGCCAAGCGGGAACCGCTTCCGGGCTGGGCCACCCGGCAAGAAGATCCCCAGGGGTTGAATATTATCCTCTAAGCACTGTTGGTGCCAACAGCGCCTACGGTGTTCACGTGCCTGCCTCCTGCCCGAGGCCTGGCTTGGTTCTCAGGTTCTCTGGCTCCCGGGTGGCCCTGCTGTGGAGTGCTGGTGCATCTGTGGGCCTTCAAAGCCACATCAACCTGGCTGGGACTGTCCATACCCACCAAGGTCATTGCCAACAGATTTTATGAATGAAGCCTGTAGCGCAGTGCCAGGCCTACGAATTTTTCTAGAAATGAAACACCACTTTTGACAATGAACTTCCTGTACCTACTAGGTTAGGCCTTTCCATTGCCCTGGACTCACCAAAGGATTAGAAGAAAAAAGCCCCCGTTACGGTCACCCAGGTCCTGTGTGATCTGCCTGCACACAGTTCTCCAACCCCCTCTCTCCCACTGCGCTCTCCCTGCTCCTTGCCACGTTTATCTCAATAGTCCTCAAACACGCCAAGGCCCTTCCCACCTCAGGGCCTTTGCACTTGCTGTACCCCCAGCCTGGGAAACTGCCTCCACATATGCTCACTCCTCTTCCTCTGCTCAAACACCACCTTTACAGAGGCCTACCCTGACCACATGCCAGGTCCAGAATCTACCACGGTTAGCTCTCTGTCACCTCCCTTACCCTGTTCCATGGCACCTCACCTCCTACATTCAACCCTATATTTACATTTACCTGCTTATCACTGGTCTCCCCTACAAGAACACCAGCTCCGCGAAGGCAGGGACTTTCTCCACTTTATTCACTGCTGCATCCCCAGTAACTAAAAAGTACCTGGCAGACAGTGGATGCTCAATAATGTTTGTTAAGTTAACAAATGAATGGGATTTTACAAATGAAGCCACCGAGGCTCAGAAGGTGACTTGCCAATGATCACAGAGGTGGAAGAACTGAAACCGAAAGCCAGACAGACTCCTGGTTCCAGCCTGGAAACTCTATACCACCTAGCCCTCCTCCTGCCATCTCTGGACTTGGGGCTTTCCAGCCAGAAGGCCCATCTCTGGGGAGACAAGAGGCAGCCCACAGTCACTGATGAGAAGAAACCTGCAAGCCACCCAGGCCAGCATCCCAGGGAGTGGGCAGGGGTCTGGGAGGCGAGCTGGGCCACAGCTCCGGCCACCCCCAGGGCCTTGCGCAAGGCAGCCAGGCAGCCAAGCCTCCATGGCTCCACTCCTACTTGCTCCCGTGGGCATCGGCAACAGGAAAAAACAGACTGGAACGGCAACCCAGCAGCTGCGGCCAAGGAGGCCCGCTCCCCCTACCCCCCCAGGGCTTTCCCCATCTGCTTCCTGGATGGGGAGGAAGGGGCAGGCCAGGCCAAGCCCATGGTTGACCAGAGGCCTGTGCACAGCAGAGCTGAAAATAAGAGGAAGGGCCCCTTCCTTTTGGAGTGCCCCCATCCCCTTTCCTCATGACTAATGTCCATTCCAGGGACAGTAACTCTGGACAGGAAAGTTATGGGGGAGGATCCTGCAGACACACACGTCTGGGAAAGCTGGTTACACAAAGCAGAGCTGGTTCCCTGAGCCCTAATGTCTCTAACACTATGATGAGGGAACGGGGAGACTAGTTAGTGTTTCTCAAACTTGCTTAACTTGGAAGCCTTCCTCCATGCAGAGCTCAGGGGACTAGGGTTCCATAGAACCCATTTTGGGAATACCCACCCAGGGCACACCTTTGTTCAGCTAGCTGCCCAGCTAGCTCTCCCTGAGTAAGGCTTTAGAGCTAAGATATGACCTGTTACCACTGGGGTCTCGGAAAAGGGTCCTGAGGACAGAAAAGCCCCATGGAATGAAGTGCTGATGGAGGAAAAGCAGGCCAGGCGACAGGCTAGTTGGCGGCAGGAGCGCTATGTTTTCTCCTCAGGGTGACCCTGGTCAGTCTAAGGACACCCAGGCAGGAGCTGCACCTTCCCTGCTGGCCACGGCCCGCCCTCTCCCGAGATGAGTCCCATCAGAGGGGACAGAGAGGGCGGCCCAGCGCCAGGTCACTTCCGATCCCCTAGAACCATGCGGAAGATCTGAAGGCACCCATGCCCTGGAGAGGGAGGAAGCTGAGTGTTCTGAGGGGCAGTTCGGCTGAGGGCAGAGACTGGGACTGGGGGTGGGGGTGGGGCAGGAGGTGAGGGGAGAGGACAGGCCTGGGCAGCAGAGTGGCCCCAAGAACTAAGGAAGATTAAGAACCGGCTCTCAGCTCATCCCACTGACCTAGGGGAGTCCCTTGTCCCCTGTCTGGGCCTCAGGCTCCCACTTTGAGATGATAGAGATCACGAGTTTCCAGCCTGTCCTCAGTGCCTGGGGGAGCTGCTTTACAGGAGGGTGAAGGGTGGGGGCAGAGAGGTAGAGTTTGGACACCCCCCCAATAGTCATTTCAGTAAAAACAAATTGACCTTTTCCATTTTACATTCTGACCTTCTACATAATACATCTGGTTCAGCCGCTGGTTATCTGTGAGGCCATGAGTCACTCACTTCTCCTCTCCAGCGCCTCCATTTCCTCATCTGTAAAATGGGCGTGAAATTCATAACAACAGTATCTACCTCACAGGATGGTTGTGAGGACTCAATAAAAATGGAAAAAGCTCCAAACAGCACTAGCGCATGGTGAATGCTCTGCGTTTGCTATTATTTATCCAAATACTATAGCATTTAATCAAAATACTATTATTTTGATTGAAATAAGGGTTTCACTGCTTAGTAATAATAAGTTTGAAAGCTCTCAATTTAGATGATTCCAAAAGCTCCTTCTAGCTATGACATTTTAGGACACCGAAATTCTGAAACAACAGGGTTCTAAAATTCTAGGCTGGGACTCTGACCAGCAGAGAGAGCAGAGCCACGGCAGGGAATTACAAAGTCGGAACCAAGCAGGAGGAGAGGATGGAGGGGAACTGGCCAGCAAAGGGTTAGCACCATCAATCTATTTATACCTCCCCCGCAGCCCTGTTCCAAGAAGACTCAAAGCAGCTTACAAAAACGTACATATAACAGCAAGAGAAAATTAACATACGTAATAAAACTGGGATAGGGAGGGCGGATGGAGCCTGGGGTGAGGTGAGCAGACACAGCATGTGCCAGATGCTGGAGGTCTGGGAAAGCGATGGCTCACTTGGCTCTGAGCTTTCTGGTGGCCAATGGGAAGAAGGAAACCTGACCAGTCCCTGGATTCAGCGTCCCATGAGGGAAAAACAAACCCGTTGCTTAGAAGAAGCACAATTATTCCAGAGGCTGAGAGCAGGGAATGTCCCAAGGGAAAAGGTTTGCCTGGTGCCCTTCTTTGCCCTTGGCAGTGGGGCCAGCATCCCCTTGGGGCCCACCGACCATGACCCTTTGAGGCTGAACTCAGGGTCAGAGACTACGGCAATCAAAGATCTAGGAGGCCGGACTGGTGGTCTAGGCAGCGCCCCCAGCATCCTTGGTCTGGGCAGGATTACCCATCCCTCTCCAAGCCTGAACACAGCCAGTGCCCGAAATAGCCAGAGCAGGCGAGGGTGCCAGGAGGCCCCGGGCAGGGACCTGGGTAGGCCCCCCCACAGTCGAGGGCGCAGTGAGCCAATGAACACACATCGCTGACACAAAGGAGCACCTTCACCAGGGAATGGGCCCTCTCTGGGAGTCCCCCGCCCACCAAGCTCCCCTCTCAGCCTCACGTTGCTCACGAAGAACCCAGGCAGCTGCTCCACCCTTCCCACAAGGCAGGCCCTTCCTGCGGGAGCCAACTGGAAAAGTCTTCGCAGAAACACCACCCAACCCATGGAGGAAAGTGCCCACAGACCTCCTGCCCCTCACCTCCAGGATTAGCCTCCTTCAGAACCCCCTGGGTCCCCCAGCTGCTGGCCAAGACAATGGGAGCTATTCTGGGCTGTGAGGGGTATTTAAAGCTCTGGCTGCGCCTCTGTCCCTGGGGAACA
Source organism: Anoura caudifer (assembly GCA_004027475.1). NCBI lineage: Eukaryota > Metazoa > Chordata > Mammalia > Chiroptera > Phyllostomidae > Anoura > Anoura caudifer. The sequence goes on along the minus strand of PVKU01003917.1, from coordinate 54,104 downwards.
AGAGGCCCTGACCTCAGCAAGACCTTCCTGAAATTGTTGCTGCTCAGACGGCAATGGCTGCATCCCATACAGTCTGCATCCCACCTCTCCTGCCAGGCCCTAAGGCCCTGTGGGATACAAGCACAAGTGCCGCCTCCTCCAGGAAGCCCACAGGGCCATTGTCCAAGACCCTCCCAAGAGCTGGGTTCTGGCCCCTGCTCTGCTACCAATCTTCTCAACCCCAGTTTTCTCATCTGCAAAACGTGGATCTCATTCGGGGCCAAGCTTATGCTATACTTTACATGGATTACCTCATTTAATTTGCTCAACAATCCCAAGAGGTAGGTTACTTTTATTCTCTTATTTACAAGCAAGAAAATGGGAGTTCCACTCACAGTGGTTAAGGAGCTCACCTAGGGTCCCAAAACTACTAAGTGGCCAAGCTGGGAGTCAACCCCAGGAACCCCAAAGTCTCTATCATCCAGCACAAACGCACCCTGAAGAAAGGCAACAGGTCAACAGTGAGCTGGAGCCAGGAGCCTGAACTCAGCCACTCAGTAGCTGTGTGGCTTCAAGGAAGTCACTTGACCTCTCTGGATCTGTTTTTGTCTTCCATGAAAACAGGGGCATTACTTCCTATTTCTCTGAATCCTTAGTTGGATGAAAGGAACTGAGGGATGAGACCCTGCTCCCATATTAGCCCCCTTCCCAGGGGCAGCATCCCTCTGCTATGAAAGGTGGTGGGAAGATGTCCTGGGGGGAGGGCGGTGCCCAGTGCTGGCTCGGGAACAAAGCTCAGCAGCTGCTGACAACAGCTGGTAAGAGCTATGGGCCTGACCCAGGCCTGGGGAGAGAGAAGGGGCAGGCTGAGAAGTCACCTCTGGCCTTCCTCTGTCACCATTCCCTGCTGACAGCTGCTGGGGTCTCAGGGCCAAGGGCCCCACTGCAGGAGAGGGTGGGAGCAGGCTGGCTGGGGTCATCTCAGTCCTCGTGTTGCTAACTGCTCGAATCCTAGGGTGCCTGGCCCTGCTGGGCCCACTGGGTGAGGACTCAGACCTCGCTGCCCCACTCCACAGCCCTTCACCCAGTTCCTGGGAAGTCTGGGGTGAGGAGGGGCTGGAGCAAAGGTCTGTGGGCAAACATGCCTTGCCTGGAGTCTGGGCTCTCCCAGAGACCCTGGGGGAGGAGGATGGGCAGTGCTGGGTGGGAAGGGGGTTTGAGGAGAGGCCTTGTGATTTTCCTGGCAAATGGAGGGGGTTGCAGGCCATTCAGGGAGGCTGTGAACTTGGCCTTGGTTGGCCCCACCCAAGGTCCCTCTCAGCCTCCTCAGCTCCACTCCCAGTTCAGTGCCAAACCTTTCCAGTCCGCTCCAGCCCACGCAGCTCTCCCTCCTCTGAACTCAGGCATACCCATAATTATGACTGACCATATTTTCCGAAGCAGTCGAGAAACAAAGTTTAACGAAGGATTCCTAGGTCACTTCCGTGTGTCGGAGGCAGCCTGGGAGATGTGGTTTGTATGCACGGATACTCAAATGCTGGAATGTGTTCAAAGTCTTTTGGGAGGACTATTATTTTTATTTGATTTGATTAATAAATCAAAGCCATCCTAGGAAATGTGCGTGGCCACATGCTGCCCCACGACATCCTTGACTGGCAACTTCCTAGCTGTGTAACCTTGGACAAATCACTTGACCTCTCTGAGCCTCTGTTTCCTGATCTGTAAATGGAAATAAAAGTGGCCACCTCACCAGGCTGCTGAGAAGATTCAACAAGATAACCTAAGGCCTTAGCCCAGTGTCTGGCACTTACGAAGTTTGTCACTTCTTCCCTCCCCTCCCCTCCCACTCCCACCCATTCAGGGGCTCACAAGCCAGAGACTGACCTTTCTAGAACCCTCTGGAGAGAATAATTCCTGTTATGTTCCCCCACAGTCTAGGTTAGGCTCAAGAGAAACCTGCCTGCAAAGGTCCAACAAATTCCTGGAGCCTGGGCTGTCAGGGCCGGGAAGGATCACCTAGCCAACGCCTTCACTTATCAGAAGAGGAAACTGAAGCCCAGAGAAGGGAAGTGAGGACATCAAGGAGGACCGACCAGTGTTAGGGAGCCTGAGTGCAAATCCCATCTGTGACAGTGACAGCCCGCTGGGTGACTTTACCTATTTGAGTTTCGTTTCAGTGCCCCCACCACCAAGTGCTGCTATAAGGTGGGTGCTCAGAGGGGACGCAGCAGCTCCAGGAAGAGAGGAAGAAGTCTTGCAGAAAACTGATGGCACAGGCAGCCCTGGGACAGAGTCTCCTTCCACTATGTCACCTCCTTCCCCAAGGCTGGAGTCCGGGGCCACACAGATGAGGACTCTGGGAGGGGGACATTGAGCTGGGTCTTTGTCAGGGGTTTGCTCAGCACCTGAGACCCCAGTCTCAACCCCTGGTACTTAGAGCTGGCCCCTCTGGCCTGGCCAAGCTCTGGACAGGCAGGCCCAGCTGAGGAAATGGCAGGAAGGGCTGGCAAATGAGAGTCTGTGTCCTTGGCAGGGAGAATTCACCTCCCAGGGACTCAAGTTACAGGAAAGGAAATGGTAAATCTCCTGCTGCCTGCCACCTCTGACCAGGAATGTCTGCTGCCTGAGGGAACATCCTGTCCACCTGCCCCAAGCAGCCCCGGGACAGCCACAGACCTGGGCCCACCCTGCGCTCCCTGCCCCACCCCTGGGGTTTCAGGTTGGCCTTTGGGGCTCCCCAGCCAAAAGGGCATCTGTCATTCTGGGGCAGTGAGAGCAGTTGTAACTGACCAATTACAGAAGAGAGAGCTGGAAGGCAACCCCCAAAAGATTGAGAGCCACCCCTAAGTCTGATGCGTTCAACCCTGCCAAGAATAAATTGGGAAACCCAAATTTGGGTGAATGAGCTGATCCCGTCAACCCAGCATACGAGGCGGCACACGGTGAGCTCTGGGGTAGGACTAACCCAGTTGGAAATCTGGCTCTGACACATCCCAGCTGGGTCCCTTCGCGCAGGTCATGGCAGCCCCTCCTGCCCTTCATCTTTGATGTGGAAGCGGCAAAGCTATAGTGGGGACCCTGGGAAAATCAGGGAGCTGAGAAGGGAGTCGCTTAGCACAGGGCCTGGCACGTAGGAAGGGCCCGGTGAACAGAGGCTGTCAGGTGTGGAGAAGTACCGGGAAGGAGAGGGAAATAACCAATCACTGCCACAAGAGAGGGTCCATGGCCCATGCGTGTTGTCTGCCCACATGGAGCCAGCTGGACCATAAAGATGGTATTGGTCAGATGGTGAGGATGCTCTACAGAAAATACAGGAAGGTGAGGTGTTCAAGGAGGGGCTGTGTGAGGTTGCTGTTTCGCACAGGCCAGTTAGGGAAGGCGACACACAGGTGTGAAGGAAGCTGGTGCATGCACAGAGGAAGAACACTCCAGATACAGGAAGCGGCCGCTGTAAAGGCTCCAAGGCAGGAGTATCCTTGGAATATTCTGGAAAGAGCCAGAAGACCAGTTATCTAACCCTCACAACTGTGCTGAGAGCGAGGAATAATTATCCCCCTTCTCCAGATGAGGCTCAAAGAGGTTTGTCCAAGGTCACAGAAGGAGCCAAGTGTCAAAAGGCCAGGATTCCAACCCTCCTCAGCAAAGTGTTTAGGGGCTATTGCCCTCAGAGCTCCCACGGAGAGAGACAGAAGGTGACAAAAGCACGTAAAGTATTCAGAACCAGAGTAATTCTTCCTCCAGGCTGGCTGTGTGATCTCAGAGGGTACCATAATTTCCTTGCTGGGCCTTCATGTCCCCAGTACTCACAGACCAGTGGCCCAGCGATGCCTGTTCATCCACCTCCCAGTTGATAAGGCAGGAAGCCAAAAGAAGGGGGAGGGGGAGTTAAACGGGGAGATGACCTTGAGCTTCCCTGGCATCTCAGACCCAAAGCTCCTCTTAGACAGGTATGAATGCTGCAGGCACGCAGACTTATCAACCTGAACTGCCCAGGTGACCTCCTGCCTGGTCCCCAAGTGTTTGCACTCGGCCTACACCTACCTGGGCCTTGTCCCTACCCAGCACCCAGGGCCCAGCCACAGCTGGGAATGTGTTCTGCCCTCCAGCTCCAGGTGATCGGCATGCCCCTCATCCCTAGAACCCAGACCAGGAATAGCTCCTGGTGTCCTGACCCACAACTGGCCTTTTTAACCAGGGGTGCCAAAGCAGGCCAGCCCTCACGGGCACCAGGCCAGACCCTGAGGCCCAGACAAGTGCAAACAGCATGCTTGGTGCCCAGATACAGGCGCATTAGAGCCGGCAGGCTGCCCAGTGCCCCCGTCACAACAAACCATCATCTCTACCCTGCTGAGAGGGGCCCAGGCAGCCTGATGGGAGAAGGGGACAGCCAGGGAAGGCCTCCTCCCCTACTCAGTCCCCTGGGAATGGGCAATGGGAATTGTGGAGGCTGGACATGGAGATTCCAGATGCCAGCAGTTAAACGGGGAGAGAAGCAGAGACAGGCTGAGGGGAGTGAGTGGGAAATTAAGGGGAGAAGGTGGGCTGGACGGAGCCAAGTCATGGACTTTTTAACATTATGCGTGGGGTCAGGTGAGGGGACAGTGAGACCTCCCAGCTGCTGAGGACCACAAGAGGGGCAATCCTGTCTACCTCCATCAAGTCCCAGGGGTCTCCCAGGGTTCCATAGGGGTCTCCCAAATGGGCCAGGAAACCAGTAATAATGACAACAGCCACTTCTTACTGAGTGCACATGGCACTTCACATGCACCAATGCCATCTAACAGAAGGTTCTGCAATGACAGAAATGTTCTGGATCTACATTGACCGGTAAGGTAGCCACTAGTCACTTACGGCTATCAAGGACCTGACATGTGGTAATGCAACTGAGCTTGGTTTTATTTCGTTAAACCTTGAATTTAAACTGTCACACGTGGCTAATGGCTACTCCCTTGGACAGTATAGATGACACCATCCTTAAACCAAGACTAGAGGCGGAGCCATCTGCACTTGACAAAGGAGGAAACTGAGGCCTGCACGAAGCACACAGCTGGTGAGCCAGAGCCAAAACCAGAGCCCTGGCCTGGCTGCCGCGCCCTGCTCCCCACCTAGGCTACTGTCAACTCTGGGAAAGAGTGGCAGAAGTCGTGCACATGTGGGCGACGAGGCTGCAGTTAATCAAGATGCCAAGTCCCCTGCTTCTGGCCTGACCTGTCAGCTCCACCGGGTATCACACGCTGACCGGACGCTTAGACAGGCCGTTCACAAAAGCCTTCAATTTCCCAACATGAAGAAAGGGCAGACAGAGGATGGAATAATCCCAGCTGGCTGAGGAGTCAAGTCTTGGTGCAGACTGGGAATCTTCAATGACAAGAAAGCTGGGCTTGGCCTCCCCACCTCATCACCCCAGATGCCGCGCAGAGGTTCCTAAGAACTGGATGGCACTCTCACAGGGCACGTTTTCCTGCCTCTAGGTTTTTGTGAGTGCTGTTTCCTTCTCCTAGAACCTATTCGCAAAATTCTACTGCAAATACACGTAGATTCGCACACCATCTATTTGCTCCGCCTCCCAATCTAAACTACTCATCCATCCTTCAAGGCCTGGCTCAATTACCACCTCCACTCTGAAGCCTTCCTGGCTGCCCCCACAAAGACAACTTTCTCTTCCACACATCCACAGGACTTACTTTCTACCTTTTAGAGAGCTAGAGATTGGATCTTTATTAAGTCACTTTGTGTAGATGTCTTTTCTCTCCTGCTGGAACCAAAGCTCCTGAGGGACAAATACCAGGTTGGGTTTTTTTCATCATATGCATATGGCTACTTCCCAATGTCCAGCAGCAGCTAAGGGATAATAAACAAGTATTTACCAAGTTGAATTGGATTATAATAGTGGGTTAGAGGTTTGGGGGCTCCATTTCTTATGGCTGTGCCCCAATCTCCTGTGACCTCTTCCCTGCTCTGGACCTCAATTTGTGCATCTGTAAATGGGGGCAGGGATAGTACCCGCCTTGTTGGGAGTTGTTTCTACTTATTATATTTATTTTACAAACATCATGTGCCAGGCACTTGATAAATACTATCTTCCTAACAACACCATGAGATTGGTATTATTACTAACTGTTCTGATTCTATAGAAGAGGAAACTGAGAGTGAAATTAACTAGATAAATGAGATCATGTAAATCAAGTGCTGAGTGCACTGTGGCACATGATAAGTGCTAAATAAATTATATTAAAACCTTTTTTTTCTGTGTAATGAAGAGTCGATAGAATGGGGGGAAGTTTAGGATACTTTGCCAGGTCTGGGCACATAGGAAATGTTCCTCAAAACATTTGCTTCCAGACTGACTCAGTCCCAAGAATTCCAGGGACAGGCAGGGCAACCCTAACTGGGCCCAGGGAAGCCCCTGCTCTGACTCCCCTGCCTCTCCTCTGACCTGCAGGACAGGAGCTACGGTCCGTATCACAGGCCACAGCGGTAGAGAAGCCTTGTCCTGCCCCCATCCTTCCCGGAGGACAGGAAATGTGGAATGACTTTGGACAGATGACCCCTGTCCAGCTGTGCTGATCCCATGGGTGAGGGGAGAGAAGAGAGTCTGACTGCATCTCAAAGGCAGGGGACACTCTTGACTTTTTCCAGTCCTGCCAGGGGCTTTGATACCCCATTCAGCTCCACGACCCTGGCCCAGACCAGAAGAGGGGAAGAAAGGGCAGAATCTGGGAGAGAATGAACACCAATGGAGTTGCTACGTTGGGCCCCTCTCCACGCCTCAGCCCTCACAACTGTCAAATGATAAGAATTCCTACTTCACAAGGGTGGGTGGGTTTCAAGATAAAATGAGAAAAATGTATGTGAAGAGGAGTGTTCACAGCTTTAACATGCACAGGAATCTCCTGGGGATCTGGTTAGCACAGATTCTGATTCTGTAGATCTAGCGGGCCTGAGACTCTGCATTTCTGATAGGCTTCCAGGTGAGGCCCAAGCTGCTGGTGCGTGGAAGACCCCACTGAGTTACAATAGCACCTTGCACACAGTAGCCCTCAATAGAAGTTAACTACCCTTTTTCTTCTAGAGATTTAATCCTTAAAAAACATCCCTACGGGACTGGAATCATCATTTCACCACTGGTGACGCTGAGGTCCAGTGGGATTGAGTGACTTGCCCAAGCACAGAAGGCTAGGATTCGAGGCCAAGTCTGCAGATCCATCCTTCCCAGGCATCACGCCACCCCAGGCCCCACCCACCTCCTCGGCAGCCAGAGGCCTGGAGCTGAGGATGCACCAGCCCTGCCTCTGGGCCCCATCACAGGCCCCTGCTGGGTCAGCCAGGCCTCCAGCACAGGCCCCTGCTGGGTCAGCCAGGCCTCCAGCAAGGGCTCAGGATCTCCCCAAAGAGGCCTGGGGCCATCACTTCCACTCCCCCAGTGGCAGCTTCCAGAGGCCTCCCCCCATGTCACCTTATAAAGCAACTGGAGCTGCTCTTTTCCAAGTTGCAGTTTAATTTTATATGGAGTGAACCGACTGTCCTCTCCCTGCAGCCTGGGCCTGACTGCTTCACACATTCCTTCTGGGGCAACATTACCTAATTTAACCATACCCCTGCTCTCCGAGGCTCCCAAAATAGCAGCTGCAATGGGGGAAAATGCCCTAATGGTATCAAAATAAACAGTTCTCCCTCCTCCCCTATTCTTGGCCTGCACCAGCCTCAGGACCCAGCCCAGGGAGGAGCCAGGGCAGGAAGGACTGAGGTGGGCCTGGGGGAGACCAAGAGATGCCGCCAAAGCCCCATCCTCTCCATCCTTCCAGCCATCCCCATACATACACGTTCCTGGCATCTGCCCACACTCCTGCCTCCCTCAAATCCTTCAGCTCCTACCATGGGCGGAGATTAGGATTCAACTTTCACTTCCTCCTACTAATAAAATCTACAATAGTAATAATTGCCATTCCTCAGGTATTAATTATGAGCTAAACACTCTCACTCCTTGGCTTGCTGACACCAGCAAAGTAAGGATTAGTATTGCCCTGTTTCAGGTCAGGAAATGGTGCTCAGAAAGGTAAGGTGACTTGCCCAGGGCTACGCAGCCTGCAAGTGGCAGCATGGGGGCTGGAAGCCAAGCCCAGCTGCCCCAAAGCCCGAACCATCACACCATCTTCTAGCTCAGACTTTTCTGCAGACTCTGAGGCCAGGAGAGAAGGAGCCCAGGGGTTTTTAGGAGCTCAAAGAGTCTTGCTCACCTGGTTCATCACCGTAGGGTCTGCTCACATAGCTGGTGCCAAACCACGGGAGCCTATTATACCCTAGCGTATATTTAATCAGACCCTCTAGGCCCTAAGTCTGTCCCCAGGACACCACAGGCACAGGCTGCTTGTCAGTCTGTGACTCCAAGCCCCTTACTCCCTGCTCCCCCACCCCCTGTGTCCCAGAGCAGGGCTGCCACATTAAAGCAGGGAACACCCAGACTGCTGACATACCTCAGGTGCAACCAGTGGTTCAGGAGCTGGGAGGGGGGGCCTCCCTCTCCCCTGCTCTCCTGCAGCCCAGAATAATCATTAACCGAGGAGCCTAGGTTTAGTGCCCCCAGAGCCAGCTCCAGGATCTTTCCCTGCTGGGGTGTTCTGGGGCCACCTTCCCAGGCACATAACTGGGTTGCTAGGGCCCCTGGTATAGTAGGGAGTGGCTTGGACCACCTGGCCAATCTAGGCTGGCCAGGAAGGCCTAACCTGGCATCACTAAGGCAGGTGGCCCAGCAGGTGCCTGGAGCACACTTACAGAGGTCTGGGCCCTCTTCACTCACAACCCTTCCTGCCCTGCTCCCCTCCCAACATTATGAAGACCCGTAAGTGAAAGTGGACAGGTGGATGGACCCTGTGGCTTGGGGCCTTCCCAAAGGAAGGGGGGAGGGAGGCAGAACAGAACTGAGCCCCCAGGTTTACCTAGAACCAAGGGGCAGCGTTGAAGGGGAAAAAAGAAAATCGCAAAATAATAGGTCTTATTTATCAACTGCCTCTTCTGGCTGTAGATTTACACGATCTCTAATCTTCACCAAAACTCTGCAAAGTTTTTATCATTCCCAGCTGACAGGAGGCTCAGAGAGAAAAAGCCACCAGTCCACAGTCACACAGCAGTAAGTGATGGGGCTGGGCCAGGACTCAGGCCTGTGCCTCCTGACACTATCCCAGAGTACAACTGGTAGAATTAACTGATGGGGGGCTGAATGGCCACCCAGGAAAGGGAACCGTTGAATCCCAGGGGCGAGAGAGCTGGTGGGGGTGGGGACATATCCAGTGTGCATATGCCAAGTAAAGGTGACCCCTGGGACTTCCGTATCTGCCAGGGCAAGAGCTGGGACTTCTGGGAGATTGGGGGTAGGTGAGAAGGGATTCCTGAGGCCTCCATGAGGCGAGGCCTCTTAGAGGGGGCGGGGGCTCCTGCAACTCCCCTCCCCCAGGAGGTCACCACTCTTCATCCTCCTGCTTAGAGAATTCCCTTCAATTGCTCAGGTGAAACCAAGGTGAGGCCCAGGCAGGGTGAAAGCTTTGATCTTATCACACATTCCTGCCCCAGCGTCCCTGTCCTCTCTCCTCACCTCCTCCCACCCCCCACCCAGGTGAAAAATAGGGCTATCTTAACCCTTTCCTCCCATTTCCTCAAGTCAATTGAGGCTTGAGCTGATCTCTGCCTCCCTCCCAAGCTCCCCAAATAGAGTGGGGAGACAGAAAAGAGGAAGGAAAGTGGGAAGCAGGAGCTTGGGGTTATTCTGCTCATTTAACTCGCTCAGTGCCACACAGCCCCAAACCTGAGCTCCGCAGACAGATTCCATGTCTCCTAAACTAAAATAACCAGCCTCGGTATAAATAGCTCCCACTGTTTTCCACATCTGTGAGCTCAGCTGAGACTCACAACGAAATCGGCCTGTTCTCCTCCCCACCTCAGCGGGGCTTATCTCCTGCCCTAGCCCCGGGGAGCTATCTCCCAAGGTCCCCTCTTCCCATAAACTAATCGGGAGGGAAACAGACTACTCAGTAACTAGAATAACAAATGGAGGCTGAGGCAGAGTCACAAACACTCCAGACATCTCCAAGAGGCCGTGTGGCCCTGAAAACGTGCTATAAAGCTCTTGGAAGACTCTGCCTTGAGTGCAGTCTCTTTATCCCCCAACCTTTTAATGACGTGTTTCTCCTATCGGCCTGAAAGCCCCTTCAGCCCATGCTTGGTGTTTACACTGAATACAGAGCTGGATAGAGCTGGCACTCCACAAATGTTTGCTGAATGAATGGTCCCATTTTTCACCTGGGGAAAATTTAGCTCAGAGAAGTTAAGTGACTTGCCCTGGATCACACAGGCAGAGCCAGGGGAAGTCCAGGAACCCTGTGCCTCCTAGTCTACGCTCACTCACTAAACAGACATTGACAGGGCCCCTGGATGTTAGCTCAGTGGCAGGTGCCCAAGGGCCATAAAGGTGAGCTGACATGGCAGACCACTGCAGAGGTCACCCCAGGTCCACGTGGGAGGGCAGGCAAGGCTTCGGGGAGGTCTAAGGGAGCAGGGAGGCCTCTCCTTCATCTGTTTCCCTAGCCCAGGCCCTGGCACTTGTGGGCTGGTAACATCAATGAAGGGAGATGTGGGATTGGTAAGGTGGTAGGCTCCACAAGGTGGCTGTCACCCCCAACCCCAAATCCATCTCCCTGGGGAAGTTAGCAGTTTTCTCCAAGAACTCAAGGTCTCTTTCCTCTGAGTTGGCAGGTGGCCAAAGAGCAAGAAAGAAGCCCATTTTGTGGATAGGAAAAGTGAGGCCCAAGGAAGGAGGTTGGTAGTTGGCTTGGAAACCAAGTAGGGGCCCAGGCCTTGACCTCTTGCCTCCTGGGCTGGCCAGGTACAAGGCAGGGGACCAGGATGGACGTTACCTCAGCTCCCGTGGTGACTTCCTCTCATTCTTTCCCCAGTGTTAATGATTCCAGCAGCAGGCCAGGACTTTCCTGCCCACACACTTGACTACAATGCAAATCTAGGGACAATGAGGATGACTCCCTGACCCCTGCCTGGGATGTCTCCCTCCTCCACCAGCCAAATCCATCTTGTTCTTTAAGCCCCACTTTCCCCAGAAAGTCTGTCCAGAAACTCATGCCAAACCGATCTCTGACTTCCCTGACTGCCTGCTACTTCTCGACCTGGGGTTGTGCTGGGTACTTATGGTTCGGGAGCCCTGCAAGACCCAGAGCTTCTGGAGAGGAGCTCCATTCCTTCCAGGAGGATTGAGAGAGCTGATTTCAGCTCCCACTTTCCTCTGCACCTGGCTGAGTGATCTTGGCAAGTCACTGTCCTCCTCTGAGCATCTGGGAAGAGGAGGTATTATTCCAGCCACATAGGAATTTTGATAATGGAGACAAAATGCTTAGCACAATGTCTAGTGCAGAGGTCCTCAGGCAATGAACAAGTGAATAAATAAATGGACGGACGAATTCTTGACTCCTTCAGTGCACAGGGATGTTCAAATGACGCAGTTTGAGGTTTATGCATAGATTCTGCCTTCCAGTTGGGTTATGGGCTTCTGTGTTTTCTACAATATTTCAGCCAAGCCAATATGGAGGTGGACACAGGGCTGGCTGGCTCAGGTCAGGCCCCACTCAGCACAGATGCACTGAACTCCCAACAGCAAAACCTACAGGCCTGAGACCTGGCTGAGAAGAATGCATGTTCTCAAGGGTCTCAATCCCAGGAAAAGCCAAATCCATCTCCTTGGGGAATGTTATCACTAAATTGAGATAGAGACCGATCCAGGGGCAAAAGGCACCCAAGCCTGAGCAGTAGGAGCTGGATAAGTCCACGTGGCCGATATGCAGCTTACTGTAGCCTCTGCCAAGCCTAGCCACCTCCTCCAGGAAGCCTGTCCTGACTATGCCAGTCCTCCCAGACTGTCTTCTCTCTGCACCCAACAGGCTAAACCCACTCAGGAAAGGACAACTTTGGAGTCAGACAACCTGGGTTCCATTCCCAGCTGCGCCATGTACTAGATGGATGACTTGAGACAGCCATTTGCCCCCTCTGAGCCTCAGTTTCACCCTCTGTAAAATGAAGATTACGGAGCCAACCTCAAAAGATTGCTGGGAGGATTAATTATATCTGATACTGCCCAGAGAGAGCCCCTCAAAGGGCTTGGCTCGAGAGAAGATGGAGGTTTTAATCAAGAGAAGGGGTGAATATCCTCTGAGCATTGGCTGATGATTTGGGTGACTGAGGTCACTGGGGAGGAGACCCTGGAAGTCCCAGGGCACAGAAGGCACTGGTCTGTCCTCAGAAAATTCCTCGGTCTCTGTTCCTCCAGCCCAAGGGTCACAGGAAGGGGAATGGCAGGAGAGAGGGAACAGCTGTGCAGTGATAGAGGCCACTGAGGCTGGGATTTATGAGGCCAGAATTTCACTCCAGCCAGCCCAGTAAGGGATTCAAGAGGCATGATCCCAGTTCCCAACTATTTGAAAACTGGAAAGGCCAAACAAAAAGAGGGATGAGTCAGCTGGGGTGAGGACTGGAGGCCAAGACCAGGAGGCGGGGGGCCAGAGCTGGCTCCTTGGGGGCAAGCATGGGGAGGCTGGGAAGGAAGACGAGGGGGCAGAGACCTGGAGGTGGGCTGGGGAGGGGCCAGAGGCAGCTGGGAATTCCCGGCCGCACCCCAGGAGAAGCATCTGTGGGGTCACCCAAGGCTGCCTCCCAAGTCCTCCCCTTGCCCAACCCCAGGCTGCCTCCCCATCCCCACAGACTGGGCCTGGGGAAAAGGTGGGGAAAGGTGCCAAATGTTAAAAAATAAAACACCTGGATGTGACCCATGCAGCACCCCAAGCACAAGGCACCGCGTGGGGGGAGAGGTCACCTCGAACTTGTGTGTCTCTCTCTCTTTAGTCCTGCTGTTTCTCTGACAGCCCACGGGGACCGGATTGAGGGCTGCAAGGCCTCACCAACCCTCAAAGATGGGAACCTGCTACAGGTTTTCTCAGGACTCCCTGGGCTATATGTCCTGCCTCCTCCAGTGTGGGCCAAAGGGAGGATGGGACTGGGATAGAGTCCCAGGAGCCCCGCTCAGCTGCTCCCCTTAAGATGCATGAACATCCTTTCGGCACCCATGGGAGCCTCTAGGCCACACTTCCTTTTGCTCAGACCCTACCAACTGCACACATCTGGGAAGGGGACAATGGGTCCACAGGCCCCAGCCTTTCCCAGGCCCCACCCTGGGGTGTGCTCCAGGAAGGAGCAATCAGTGTGGAAGGGTGGACTCTGTCCTGCAGCTGCAGCCTCCGTGGGGGGAGGGGGCAGTGACAGATCAGGCGCAGTCCTGTCCAGGGCTCTCAGACTTTGGAAGAGAGGCAGAGAGCAGGAATGATCCCTTTCCTTGGCCATTCCTTCAACTGGCCCAGAGCAGGCCCTGGGTCAACAGACGGCAGATGGCAGCAGTTCTGATCAGAAGAAACTGTCATGCCAGGCACACTGGGAAACCTGAGTCACATACCACTCTGGCCACCCTGTGCAGGACCAAGACTGATTGTCAAACCCCTACCACCTTCCAGACACCAAGCAAGGTGCATCCACCTGGCTTCATATTCACTTGGGAAACAAGCATGATCCTCGTTTTTGACCTGAGGCTCAGAGAAAGGAGGTAACCTGTCCACAGTCACACAGCCAGCTGGGACTGAGCCAAGACTTGAAGTCAGGGCCCTCTGAGCCTCCACCATTCCCTCAACCACAGTGCCTGGGGAAAGGGGGTCCACGTCCAGTGAGGGCACAGAGGGTGGATGATGGCAGGGGAGGCACTGGGACCTGCCCCTCACGTTCCAGGTCTCAGCACACGGCAGTGGTTTGGAAGAGCAGCTCCCCTGCATCCAGGGGCGAGAAGCAGCCCCTTCCCAATCCTCAGCAAGAAGCTGGGGCTTTTTTTGCCTGCTGGCTTCCTCAAGGTCATTAATGTATTCACTCAATAAATGTTCACCTACTGTCTCCCAGCAGGAGGCAAAGAGCAATGAACAAAACCGAGTCCCCACCCTCATGGAGCTTCTGTTCTAGAGGTGGAAGAGGTACATTCCAATCAAGCACACAGATCTACAAACCCTGAGCTCAGGCTGCGGGGTTCTCAGGGCTCAGTGTCAGTAGCTCCACAATTGTGCACTCGGCAGGACCCCTCACTGAAAGTGGGGGGCAGGGAAGGGGCTGATTGCCCTAGCTGTGAGTCAGCCCAAACCACCCTCACCCCCACGCCACCCCCTCCCCCACCTTCCTCCCAAGCCTGCACCTCTGGAGTTTCCCCATCTCAGTGGCATCCCCATCGCTTTGGATGCTCAAGCCAAAGGTTGTGGAGACATCCCTGACTCCTCTCTTTCTGTCCCACCCACACCCAACCCCTCAGCAAACCCTGCTGGCCCTACCTCCAAAACACGTTCAGGATTCAACCACTTCTCCCCATATCCATCGCCCTGGTACAGCGCCCATTTTCTCTGGCCTGAGTCACAGCCTCCTTGCTTTTGCCCTTCACCCTCTGTGCTCTCTTCTCCATGCAGCAATCCGAGTGATCTCTCATCTCACTCAGAAGCAAATCCAAAGTCCTTCCCATGGTCAAGGCTCTGCCCATCTCCCGTAGCCAACCCTCTGGCCACATCAACCCTGCTCTCCCTCACTCAGTTGCTCCGATCACATGGACCTCCGTGCTCCCCACAAGCATACCAAGCACACCACCGGGCCTTTGCATTCGCTGCTCCCTCTTTGCGGAGTGCCCTTTCCCGAGATATCTGCAGGGCTCACACCCTCACTTCCTTCAGACGCCTCTGTTCAAATGTCATCTTATCAGAGGATTTCCTGACCGCCTTATCACTCTTTATCCTCTCTCCTGCTTTATTTTTTCTGGCACTTAATGCCCCTGACATGTATTTATTGCCTGTCTTCCTGCACTGGCTATGATGCAAGTTATACGAGGGGAGGGAACTTGACGTTTTTGTTCTCGGCGATAACTTCAGCCCCGAAAACAAGGTCAGATGGTTAGCAGAAGATGCTCAATAAATATTTGTTGAAAGAATTTTAAGTCTAACACACACCTGTAGGGGACTTCAGTTTGCAGACTATTCGGGCACACACAACATGGGCCCATTCATTCATTCAGGGCACAGTGGAAGCCTTTGTGTTCCAGGCACCTCCTAAAATCCAGAGCATCAGAGAAACAGCACTGTCCTCGTGCCTCAGGGAAAGCGGTCTGGTAGAGAGCTGGGAGCTGGTCCTAAGGATGTCTCAGGGATGCCACAGTTGCCCCTGGTGATGCTCTGAGGTCCTTGCAACCCTGGCATGCACAGGCACCAGGGAAAGGAGGGAGGGTGGGTTTGGGAGGTGGCTGAGACTCGAAGTCCCCACATTCCCTGGCCTCAAAGAGCCGCCTTGTTCCCAGGGCTTTCAGGATGGTGCCCCTGGCCCAGCCACCCCCAGCAGCCACGAGCCACTCCCCTTCTCAAGGCCGCTATTGACATGGCCGACGCCACCAGGCTGGGCAGCGAGGCTGGCGGCTCCCTGCAAAGCAAGTTCCACACATTCTTCTGGGTTTCAGTCAGCCAGCTCTGGGCGTTAGGGTAGCCAGCAAGCCCCAGCCAGGCCCTGGGAGCGGGAAGGGGCAGCAGGGCCAAAGAGGCCAAGGCCCAGGTTGGGGCAACATTCCGGCAGGACCAGGACCCTGAGCCAAACCTCCCCCTTCCTGGCAGAAGTGAGATGGGGGAAGGCCAGCGTGGGCCCTAGGAGGAGGGTGCAACAGGCTCACAGGGTCTTTGGGAAGCTGCTGGGGTGAGGGGTCACATTTGTCCCCTCCTCCTCCTGCCTGACCCCTCACAGTTGGGATGGGCTGAGGAGGAGGGCAACAGGCCAGGGCTGGGAGTCCTCCCTCATGCCCTAAATGGTCTGAGGGTCCATAACCCAAATGTCTGGCTCCCAAGTGGCCGCTGAATCATCATTCCAGATCTTTCCACATTTTGGGCAGCCCCTCCCAACCTCCCTTCTTAGACTCATGCCCCAAGGCCAGACAGCCCTGAAGCCTCTGCACACTCATCCTAGCCTTGAGCCCCCAGGGGAGCCGAGTGAGGGCTCCATGCAGGGCAGCTAGCCATTTTCCCCCTCACTTTCCACACAGGGTAGGGTAGGGTAGGGCCCGGCCTGGCCTACTCCCGTTAAAAACCCTGGATTAATTCAACCGTCTATAGGGTCTCAGGGAATACTTAATGAGGAAATTAAATAGTTAACAAGCCTACAAAGGAACATTTAATCACACAAATGACTGCCCTAGAGTGCAGTCTTTCTAGGTTCCCGCCCAGGCAGGCCCTGAGGACCCAGCAGGCACTCATCTCCAGCCAGACCCGCTACCTTGCCTGAGGCAGCCCTGCATTACCTAGGACCTGAGCTCTTTCTTTCATCAACCTGAGTGACAACAGTTTCATCAACTGCCTGCCTGCTGCAAGCAAGTGGGAAAGCAGGTAGAACGGTGAGGAGAGAGCGCTTCATCTGGCTTCAAAGCCCGGCTCGTGGTAGAGCCGGGCACGTGTGCGAGTCCCTGGGCAAGCAACCTTCTGTGTCTCGATTTCCTCTGCTTGGAGAAAGCGGACTGTACTGGCAGCTACAGCGCAGGCATTCAACAGCTACATTTACTGAGCGCTTACTACCTGCCGGCACTAAACATCAAGGAGCGGTGAACAAAAACACAGGTCTTGCTCTCCTGAGGCTTAAATGGCGGGGAGGGGAGGAGACTGAGAAACAGGTCCACAAGTACACGTCGGATGGTGACAAGAAAAAAGTAAAGCAACGAACGTCAGGCAGAGTAGCAGAGTAGCTGGGGACCTGAAGGAAGTAAGGCAGAGCGTCACACAGAACTTTGCAGGACAAGCGCTCTAAGCAGAAGGAACAGCAGATGCAAAGGCTCCAAGGTAGGCATGTGTTTAGTATGTTCGAGAAACAAAGAACACTGGACCCGGACTGAACAAATGAGGGGAAAGTGGGCAGGAGGAGAAATTCAAGAGGTAGAGGGGCCATGTTAAGTCAGGGGCTTGGGTCTGACTGAGCAGCGTGGAAAGTGCAGAGAGATTGTGAGCAGGGGGAATATAGGAGGGTCTGCTGAGAAACTTGGTGCCCGGCAGACAGGGGGCACTTGATTAATGTGAACTACCCACATTTCAGGTCATCATCTGGCCTGGCACCCCAAGACCTCCCTCCCTACCACTCCGAGCCTCGAACCTAGTCAGCTTCTGCCACCTTCCTCCCACCCATCTCCCGGGCCGGGCATCGGACCCACAGATCCCAACTTGCCTGTTCTCAGTCTGAGAACAGGTCCAGGCCAAGTCTGGCGGGGCCAAGACTCCCCACACACAGGGAGCTTGGCCTAGGGCTTAGAGGGAAGGGGTCCACCTCTGTTGCTTCTAGCTTCCCCCTCCTACTCTGGACTGACCTGCAGCCTTCTCTATGGAAATCTCCAGGGCACATCCCCACCCCAGCAGCAGGTCTGGAACAAGAAGGTAGTGGGGGTTGCATGGGGCAGCCAGTTATGACAAGCAGAGGGCTGAGGGAAGGAGAGGCTCCTCCATTTCCGGCCAGCCCACAGACTCCCTAGTGAGGAAGCTCAGTTGAGGCAGGAAACAGGTATCTCAGTGACTTCCCCCCTTAGCTCTGGAAAACACTGTAATCACCGTGGCCTCCTCAAGACTCCTGCCTCCTGGCAGGGCGGGCCCCAAGAAAGGAAGGGCTAAGGCCCCAGCAGGAAGAAAAGGGGTCAGAAAGCCAAGGCAGGCCCTGAGTCACCCAGACTGGCCCCCTGTCCCAGCAAGCCTCCCACCTCCACTGAAATAACCCCCACACTCAATCACAGACCCCTATTTCCTCTGTCTCCTGCCCCTATAGAGGTCTTGAACTCCCTGGGGACCATCTTATCCTCCTCTTGTATCCCACCCTCACCCACTCACTACTGGCTCATGGATGTGAACTGAAGGGCAGAAGAGAGAATGGGCAGCAGGCAAGGAGGAGCCCAAGGCTTGCTGGGGCACTGGCTAGGAACCCAATTGTCATTTAAAACTTACCCCTATTTGATAGATTTGAAAACTAAGGCTGAGAGAGGGGAACTTGCCCCAGATCACAGAGCTGAAAAATGGCAGAGCTGGGATTCAAACTTGGGTCTGTGAACCTCCGGGGGCCAAGCTCTTTCCAGGCCGCCACCATTAGCCTGGGGTGGGAGAGTGAAGGCCTGATGTGGTTTCTGAGAAGGCTCTATCATCTCACAGGATGGGAGCTGCCTATTTGCTGATCTCAGTTCTGAGAAAGCACAGACAGGGCCTGATCTTGCTCACCCATAAACTGCAGCCCCGGGTGCACTGGCGCACAGTAGGTGCTTAGCAAATATGTGCCCAATGAGAGTGAATGAACCCTGAACTCCTGCTGACTGTAATGGGATGCTGCTCAATGAAGATGTGCTGAATGAACACGTGAATGAGATGACTGGCTGCCATCCGGGAATTTCTGTGCAAATTCCTCCTGCACACTGCAAACAGCTCCATCCGCTCCCCACTCCTGCCCCTGTAGAACCCAGGCATCCAAGATCCCCTCATCAGTGGGCAAAGCTGGGCAGGGTCAGAAAAGACAGGCAGCCCATGTGCTAGGTTGGTGCCTACCTTTTGGAAAAGTGAACATCAGTGTTGGGAGCTGCAAGTTCAGATCAAGACTAGGGAGCAACTGGATGATGGGCCCTGCTGTATGTGTTGGGGTAAGAGGCTGAGAAAGAGGGTTAAGGAAGCTGCCCAAATTGGGGGGAGCAAGTAGGGGAGGTACTGATGGGTGGGGCATTAAGGGGTCAGGTCTGGGCTGGGGTGACTCAGGAGGGCAGAGGTGAGAGGGAGCTGGAAAGGCAAGGAGAGGGAGTCGGTCACTGGGTAAACACTGGCCGGCTTAGAAAAATCCCTCTCTTGGCTCTGAGAACATGGAGGCAGGAGCAGGGACCGCCTTGGACCACCTCAAAAAGGGTGGGGATGGTTCTGTGGTTCCCCACGGCAGGCCCAGCTCCCCAGATGTGCCCCCACACACATCTGCCACCAACTCCCTGCCCATTGACCCCACCCCACCCTCCTGGGGTTCACTCAGGTCCTCAGCGCCTCTCCTGGCCAAGTATTCTTTTCCTCTGCAGGGGCCCATCCAAGCTCAGAGCAGGGGGCCAGGCTGTAGGGGCAAGCCTCCCCTGCACCTTGAAGACCTGGGGAGAGGAAAGCTGAGGAAGCAGATTCACGGAATATCCACCGCATAGCAGGCCTAGCACCAGGCACTTTCCTGAGCATTCCATCCAGTGCTATCAACCACCCTTCGGCTATGCACTTGGAGGCCAATGCATTTTAAGTTCCATTTAGGCATGTGGGCTGGTCTCAGAGAATTTAACTAGCTTGCCCCAGGTCACACCCTACTCAGTGAAGGGCAGGGATTGATTCAAGAGTCCTGGGCTGTAGGAATCCGGGGCTGGCGGTGTTCACACAACTCTCAGTTGTGTCCTGAACGGCCCTTTACTTGTGCCTGCTTGGTTACTAGCTCCCCAGGGGGAGAGACGCTGGTCAAGTTCCAGTGAGGGCTGATGGGGTCTCCATCACCATTGACTGCCCCTTTTCCAAGTTGGCACAGAAAGGGGTGCCTTCCCTCGCCCAGCCAAGTTCCCACCTTGCTCAAAAGTTTCTCAGCTTGGTCCCCAAGAATGGCAGGCGGAGCCATGCCTAGCGAGTCTCGGAAACTCGGCAACGTGGCCGGGAGACCCACGGGCTCTCACGCGGGCCGGCCCCGCCCCCGGCCCCACGCAGGGTTTCCCTGGGTGCCCCTCAGGACAGCCCCATGGCCGAGGGTGGCGCTGGCCTGTGTCGACCCTGGGGTCCCTGACCGGCGCCGCCATTCCGAACCAGAACCCCAACCGCGCAGCTTCGGCGCCCCCACCAAGTTGGCGGGCGTCGCGAAGAGGGCCCGGGCGCCCCCGGTCCCTCCGCCTCGCACACTTACCAAGACCAGCTGCCAGTGCAGCAGCACCGTCAGCAGCAGCGTGCCCGCTGCCCGCCGCCCCATGGCCTGGCCCACTCCGCTCACTCGCAAGCTCGGAGCCCGCCTGCCCGCCCGCAGCCACCCGCTCGCCAGCCTGTGGAGTCCTCCGGACTGCGCGGCCCGCTCCCGCCACCCCCACCCCGCCCGTCGCCAGCCCCGCCCCGCTCTGCCCCGCCCCCTCCCTCCCCGCCCCGCCCCCGGGCACCGGGCCCCGCCTTGGGACCGCCCCACCGGGGGCGCCGGGCCCCGCCCCCGGACCGCAGGCGCCGCTGTCCCGAATCCTCACAGCAGCCAACTGGGCCTTTGTCTGGGCCCCCAGCCCCCTCCGCGCCGGCCCCGGCCCAGGCCGGCTCCCCACCAAACCCGGCCTGGAATATGGAGTGGGACGGGGGCCGGGGCCCTGCCTCCATGCACACGTCGCTCTTGCACGCCCCTATCGGCTGCTAGACCCCTGAAACCACTTCACACCCTTTCACACTCCACAAACTGAGCACACCCCACGAGCAACCCTCGAGGACCCTCCAGAATTCCACGCGTTCACACACGCACCTTTCACACATGCACCTGAGCACGTGCGCACCCACTCACGCCACATTTGGCTCACAGGACACTTTCACACTCACAACTTACACATACACTTTCATCTGCTACCTGTGAACATGCAGCACATTTTCACACTCTTGCACCCAACTTTCATACACTAATAGTCTTCACAGACTCAAAAGAACGCTTTATCTCATCAAAACTTTCACTTCTGAAGGTGTCACAGCAGACATATCTCACACACTCAGCTGCTCACATTCATATTCCCATTTTTTACACAGACTCACATATGTGAGTCCCAAGACGTGAAGCATAAAGAGATGTTTTCACACACAAATCCCTCACAGGTGCTCTCAGTTCACACACAGGCCAACAATTTTCTCATGTGCATGCTGGCCTCTGTTACATTTTCTCATACACTGACCACAGTGACTTATAGTGAGTTGGATACTGAACTGCCCCCAACACAGGCCGCTTTCCACATAAATCACTCACAGACCAACTTTGATTCCCATAAATCACAGCCACAGTGCCAGAGGCTCCCCGACTCACACATCCAGGCCCAGGCCCAGGCCCAGACAGACCTGCCAAAGCCCCAGTCACAGATGCTTGGGCGGTAAATCACAGTCCCTGATGATCCACATCTGACACAGGCCCACAGACAGCACACTCGGCCATGCCACCAGGCCTTCCCACCACCCACGCTCAGGACTCCTGTCTGCCAGAAAGTTTCCAGGGCAGCCCAGACTGATGGGTGGAGAGAAAGCTGGTGTGTGTGCATGTGTGTCTGTGTGTGTGGCTTACAGGAAAACCTTTTGAGTAATGATAGAGGGAGGAGAGTAAAATCTGAAGTTTCCATTGTTTCCTCGAGAGTTGCTAGGTTCCAGAGACTCACGGCTGGGTTTGCAGCCAGGAGTGAGGTGAGCTGTGGACAGAAGGAAATGCCCGGTTAATTGGTGGCACCAGGCCTGGCTCCGGAAGGTGTGTTCCCTGTGATAGCGGCCTGCCATCTCCCATGCACTCTGGGGCCTCCTACCCAGGCACCTGGGGGGTGAATGCTGGCACCCTGACCCCTACTACAGGTAGATGCCCTATCTCCAAAAGATGGGGTTCTCCACCCTGTGGGGCATATTTCTGGGGTACCAGCTCAGAGCTGTATGGGGCGGAAATGACATCCGCAGTGGTTCGGCCAACTCACTGAGTCTCTCCCAGATGCCAGGCACAACACTGAATAAGGTCTGTTTCTGATTCAAACAGGGAGATTGGGGTGGACAGCGGAAGGATGCCGGATCTTAGCCCTTGGTGAACCCCTGATCTGATGGAGGAAAGAGGGAGGATAGCATCCCTATTTTCATGTTCTTTTCAGTTTGATGGAGAATCTGCATCCATCACCAGGCTGTGTAAACTTGGGCAAATTATTCAACCTCTCGATGCACCTTGGTCTCATCATCTAGAAAAGGAGAATAATGCTAAGACCTTCCTCACAGTGTCGTTATTAGCATTAAAATGCATTAATGTCTTTTTGGAGAGGGGGGCGGGTGGAAGTGGAAGAAGGTATAAGGGGAATAAGTGGTAATGGGAAAAATACAGTAAAAAGTAAAAGATTAAAAATAAAACAATTTAAAAATGAATTAAAATATTTTTAAAAAGAAGAGTTTCAGGCATATCACAATCACTAAGTAAGTGGTAGCTCTTTCTCTTATTATTGTTTCTGGATGAGCTCCGTATCTGAAGAGGGAGACGCAACTCCGCCCTTGGGTGGTGGGGGGCAGGGGGACTCTAGTGTTCTGGAGGAGCAGGCTCTGCACCCAGTGTGTTGCTCCCAGTCTGAAGGCCAGATGCAACCCCCGCCCCAAGGATCTCCAGTCTGAAGGAAGGCCTACAGCCTTGTTCTGGAGCACGCTCCCTATCTGATGAGGAAGGCTACAAAATTCCACTAACTTCAGAGTTGGCGGGTGGCCAGCTCTGGTGGCACGGCTTTTCCAAGGCCTTGCCTGCCTGTGGAGGTCAGCACCCGTGACAAATCGCATTTTGTGAGCTGCCTCAGTGTTTGTTCCCTACCTCGGGCCCTTTAAGTCCCAGAACTTTGGCTTCTTGGATGATTTGCTCATGAGCAAAGGGAAAAGGGGAACAAGTAACCCTTTGTAGAAGTTTGGTCAAGACGAAACGCAAGCTATAAGTCTCGCTTCCGAAAGGAGTTGGGGAAAGTGATGGTAAAGTTGGCTGGAGACGGGGAGGAGCTGGGCTGACGCAGACAGCAGGAAAATATGGCCTGTCTAGAAAGTCTTCCAGAGCAACTCCACCCACCCTGAGAACTGGTCATCTACCTATTTATTCCGCATCCTCTCTCCCCACTAAGGGATCTGGCCAGCCCTGTTTTAGTTTGCAGCCCTTGATATCTTTAGTAAATGTTCTCAAGTTGCTTTGTTTAGGGCCTGGCTATCTCCTCATTTGGCTTCGAAGGGGAGCAGAGGCAGGGCCTTCTGGGCTTTGCTGAGCCTGAGAGGCGCCTATAATTGCATCCTATGTACTCATAACTCCCAGTGCTCAGCATACTCTTTAGGAAAGGAAAACTCGTCTTGCACAAGGCTCCTTAGATAAGGAGAGGCCACAAGAGTTTTCATAGGCAAGAGCAGTCAAATACTCTGGCTTTTGAGAAACAGGAGATGACCTTCTGGAACCAGTAGCCAGAGTCTCTGAGTCACCTGCATATTGCTCCAAAACTGACAGGACTCAACTTCTCCTGGCTTCCATTCCCACTCCAATTCCTGCCTCTGCCGCAGACTCTGTCTCTGTCTCTTTTCACATTTCTTTATTCATTCGTTCATTCATTCAGGGCTGCAGTGGACAGTTGACCAGGTTGTTCACTGAACAAGGTTATGCAACCAAATGGGCTCTGTTGTGGGCCTGTATCTGCCCAGAAGGGGTATCGTTTGCTAATACGAACAAAGGCACTCTATAGGCTAGCTGGGGCCCTGCATTCATTCGTAATTAATAAAAGTGAACATCTACTTCGCATGAGGGTGCCAACGCCTGTGTGGAAAAACAGGCATTGGCAGGGCAAGGCTGTGCTACTGGGTGAGAGCGTAGAACAGGAAATTGGTATTGAGAGGGAGTGGGGATGGGGGAAAGGAAACAAGGAGATGATGTGCAGAAGAGGAGGGCGGACACAGCTCTAAGCAGGAAGTACAAGTTCCCCTGGATGGGGAGAGGACTCTGCAGAGACTAACAAGATACAGCCCTACCCGTTTCTCCAGCCACATCCCTTCCCCAGCGTGGTCTTTGCATGTGCTGTTTCTCTTCGGGGGCTTTTTTCACCCAACACCCGCCTCCCTTCACCCTACTCTCTTTCAGAATTCAGCTCAAACTTCACCATGCAGACCTTCCCTGACCTCTCAGGCTAGATTATGTCCCCTGCTGCACTTCCCTGCATACCCTGCACCCCCGCCGCCCTAGGCTTCGCTCTCATAACATTTTTGACTATAGCAAAGATTGGGAAGATCATTTACTATTAGGAGGCATAATGAAGGCAGGGAGCACGACCGTCTGGTTTCTGTCTTGTTCCCAACTATATCCTCCATGAAAGACACAATGCCTGGCATGGAGTTGGCACTTGAATAATTTTATTTGAATGAAAGAACAAGTTGATTCAAGCATGTTATAAGGCGTAAATGTCCCCCTTCTGGTTTGTGCTTGGGGCAAAGATAAACTCCCTTCACCATTTGGTCAACATTGAATCTCATTTGATCACTACCACAGTCCTGGAATTACAGACAAGTAAGTGTACTTCATTACTTCCCTTAACCAGACCAGGAAACTGAGGCCCAGGGGATGAAGTGGCCTGCCTGGTTCACACAGTCAGTATGGGGTAGAGTCAGGATTCACGTTCATGACTATCTGACTCTAGAACCCATTCCCAATTCTGCCCCCCTTCCCAGGGTTGTTCTCAACTCTGCACAGGCAGAAGTGTGACTCTTATGAAAATGGCCTTGGATTTGACCCTCTGACCCCTCCTGATAGCTCCCCACCACCCCTCATCAACCACTTTCTTGCTGAGCTCCTGCTGTGGGTCCCAGGCTCAAGGCACGGCTCCCACACTGTGCCTCAGGCATCACCAGCTCTCTGAGATGCTCCTTGGAAAAGGGGTTCCCTGGTCAAGAAGTCTGGGAATTCTGTACTCTTTCCCACACTTTGGCTGTCTCAAGAGACACCAGTGCAGGAAAGTTACTGAACAGACCTCCAGTCTCCCGTCCAACTCTGTTTAATGCAGCATTCCTCAACGTACGCCAGATAGGAATCTCCCTTGTTTTCGTGGAAAAACCTGTTAACATCTCACAAGACTGGCGTTTCTCATAACACACTTTGCACATACTGCCCCAGAGCCTAGCTTCTGAGCTGACCGTAAATGGTTTCTATAATTTGAATTTGTCACTCATGCTCCCCCACCCCCACCGCTCCCCTCCAGCCAGGGTGCAATTCTTATGGACCCCGCATACCCCCTCACATTCCTGCCCACATGCCCCCGCTTCAGCCATAGGAGACTTCTGTGCAGGGCCTGTGGCTGGAGCCCCATGAATGTTCATTTCCCCTCATCACTGCGCATATGTGCATTTCACCTCACGTGATCCACGGATGCATACGATTTCATGTTTTGCTTTTCCTGCTTAATGTTCTTTTTGAAAACGCAGTTCTATGTGTCAGTAAAGACCAGGGCTACTTTAGAATGGCTCTGTGGACCAGCGCCAGCCCCCAGACTGTTCAGTACCAGCATGAGATGAGATAAGAAGCTTGCTTAGAGTGGAAACCGACCGTATCAGTAAGCACTCTGTTTAGCTTAGCTGACACGTTTTTTCTTGCAACACTCAGTCCGTTTTGGAAGCAGCACATAGATTTACATTCTGGTACAAGCTCTTTATTGTAGATGCTAACCACTAGCAATTTGCTGGCCAAGTACTTTGACTAGCGCTCATATTGAGTTTACATACGGTATTTCTAATAATCATTTGCTGTAGTATCTCATCAACATATCATTGTTCATTAATCCTATCTTATTCTTGGCTATGTGGGCTGCTTCCAGGTCATTAGGATTGATACAGCATTGCTATGACCAGGCATCCATGCATCCATGTATTTCCTTTTGCAGCTCCTTCAGTTTTAAAGAACCACAAATCTGAGGCCAGAGTGACCTTGGCAGGGTCACGAGTGGCAGAGGCAGGCCTTCTACCCAGACCTCCAGACCTCCAGCCCCTCATTCCTTCCTCCAGCCTGCACTGCCCTTCCCACCCGGCAGATTTTCCATCCCTTTCATGCTTTTCTTTGCTAGGCTATAAACCTTCTGCAGTGCTCCCACGTGTTGTCTTTCAGAACTTGAGAGAAATCCTTTTGGAATGTCCTGTGCCTTCTCCCTCCAAGTTCCCGGCTTTGTTCGATTGTTCCCAAGAAATTCCTGCCCTGCTGGGAGGGGCCCAGAAAGCTGTGAAGAGCATTGGCCAAAAATGGTGATACCAACTCAGGCGCAGCACACGTCTGAGGCTCTTGCTTTTTCCGAGATTTCAACTTGAAAGAGGGAAGCGTGAGTGCCATGGTTGGGGGGAGGGTGTCCCCCACTCCTAATTTTATGTTTCTTTTGTAGAGCAAGCAGGACCAGTCATGTGTAGACAGAGAAGACAGTAAGGACTGAAATGGGCCTCAGGAATAGGGGAGGGGTGGGATGGGCTAAGGCTTAGAGGCTAGGTCAGGATAAGGAGAGGTTAGGGGTGGAGTAAAGGGTTGGGAATAGGATGAGCGTGTCTCTCAGACACGCACTTTGGTCAAACAAAAACCTCTATTTGTCTTCTAGGTTCTTAGAAAAGCGATATCACATTATCTGTTTGAAAAGGGTCACGTCAGATTTTTTTAAAGATACAGAAATCCTAATATCATGCACCTATACCCAATGTTACAAAATGATGCAGGGCCTGGCAGATTGGGCAATCGAGACGACAAGTGACCTTTGAGGAAATTTCTCCCTTTGCTTACTACTTCCTCTAAGAGCATGTGCCAGGTTAACACTCCCCAGTTCGGAAGACTAGTGTTGGGGGCAGCCCAAACCCTGGGCTTAAATACGACCCTCGCTTTGTCTAATTTACTGAGTATTTTGGAAGCCAAGATTTACCCCTCTTTCTCTTCAATGCCATTCAATAATTACTAAGGGGAAAAACAACAACAGCAAGTGATTTGGATAAAAAGGGCATTGGCTGAGGGTCAGGGCCTGGGTTGGATCCCAGCTCTGCTCCGTATCAGCTGTAGGAGCTTGACTGAGCATGTCACTTTCTCTCTTGGAGCCTCAGTTTCCCCTCTGTAAAACAGGACACTAACACTGAGCCTCACAAGGAGCCGAGGGCTGAGAGCCCATGTTTCAGGCCTTGGCAGCATGCCTGGCACACAGCATGGGTGCTTAATAAACGACGACATACTTCTGCAGGCGTGAAGGACTTTCCCCAGCCACCCTCAGCTGCGGGGACAGCTAGTCTGCTTCTGTACACCAGAGGGACAGCACAGCAGGCCCTGACATTGTTCTGCAGCCCACACGCCGCTTCCTGTTTACAGGGAACCTGCAGATGCATTTCTTGAATAGTGGATACGGGGAATTTCTGTGGCCTCTGTGTGGCCACGTGGAGCAGAAAGTCTTCTCTAACTGTTTTCTCTGGACTTGGGCTGAGTGACTGATGGAAGGGTTTTGTGAGCAGTGAGTATTTATCCTGAGAACGTTGAGCCAAGCACAGATCGTGTCCCTTTAGGGTGCAACCTAATCCCCAACCAATGGTCAAACTTCATTTGAGCACGTACTATGTACTGGGCTCTGCAATGACATCTACCATTCACTGGGCACCCGCAGAATGCATTTGCGGAGCACCTACTACTTCCAAGATGTTATAATCACAAAGGCAGCTATTATTACTGAGCACCGACCCTGCACAACCATTTTTCGAAGAATCACTGTTTTCTATGCGTTGTAACCATCTTTAACACGTCATTTATACATGACCTGTCTGTGCCTCAGTTTCTTCATCGGCACAATAAGGACCTTCCTTGTTTAGGGACTTCCTTATTATTTAAGGATAGTACCTTCCTTAAAGGACTGGTATGAGGATTAAATAAATGAGTTAATACATATAAAGCACTTAATGCCTGAGTTACTGTTAAGAACTTAATAAATGTTGGCTGTCATCATTATTCGTTATTGAACTACACTGTACGTAAGATATTGTAGTTACTCTTAATAGTAGTTACCATGACTGTGCATGTACTGGGCACCTTTAATCAACATCAATATAATAATTGAGACCCCATTGTGAGCCAGAACTGGGCTAGATAGTGGAGTACCCAAGAGCAGTCCTAGGCAAGGGTCTTATACTCTGATTAGGGGAACTTGGACCATTTTTGAGGTAGGCATCTCCAGGAGATGCAAAAATGCAAATAGGGACTCGAAGCAGGAAGGGAGAGGATGGCTCTGAGTGGCCAGCTAGGTTTTGGGAATCAGGACACTCTTGAACTATCTCTTGAGCTGGGTCAAAATAGATTCCAACAAGCTGTATCTCTATGAATGTTCACCTGGGGAATAGGTCACTGGAGGGCTGAGGACCCCTCAGACAAAGGCCAATGTCTTCTTCCTGGGGGGGGAAGGGATGCCAGAGACAGAGAAAGGAGTTGCTGAATGTTGGGCCCAGAAAAACACTCCCTTGTCCTCCAGAGATGGAATAGCAGTAGAGGTGAATTCAGTGGGCTGGGGGTTCAGGGCCCCCTTCTTTCCTCTCACCCTAGGACCACTGTGTCAATCGTATGGTAAGGATATTCAGGCTTGCCACCTTCTCTGCTTGGCCACAGGGCTAGGCTACAGCAGGCCACCTCCTCCAAGAGCCATGGAACCCTGTGGACATCCAGGTTCTGCATTATTTCAAGGTCAGCCCCATTCCATACTCTGAGCTGCTATTGGCCCTCACATTTCCAAGGAGATAGGAGAGCTCTGGCGAGAAGCCCGGCTGGGCCTGAAGTTCAGAGCCATACAGAAATGGGCCCTGAGACCTGAAATGGCCCCTGGGCAGCCTGGGTTGATGACTCGGGACTCAGAAGGCTTGAGTTCTTGGGTGGGGGTGGAGGGCACTCTCAATTCTCAGCTCAGAAGAGATGAAAAATATCAGAGTCTGGGGGCCCTTAGAGACCATCAAAGCTACCCCACTCATGATACAGAAGGAGAAACAGGCACAGAGAGGGGAAACGATGTACCCAGGGTGTTTGTGTTTGTGCAGGTGAGTGGCAGAACCAGGTTGAAATCCTGGCCTTTAGAGTCCCTCACCAGCAGGAGAGTGGACACCTGGGTGCCGGTGTGGCCTGGTTTCTTAGCACCCAAATCAGTTGAGTCTGAAGGTTTGCAGCCTTCGGTGGCCCAGGGAACATTTTCCCAGATGTTGCCAACAAGAAATATGGGACCAGCTCATTCTGACCCTCTAGACCTCACCTGGCTTGGACAGAACCATTCTTTTCAGAGATTTCCCAGGAAGGGCCATCCTTCCACCTGCCACATATCCCAAGTCGCCTGTTCCAGCACGTCTTGCCCTGGCCATTGTAAAGTTTTCTCTATGTCCCCCCTAGGCCCTGGTCAGCAAAGTCACGTCTTTGAAAGAATAAATGTGTATAAAACACTTAGAACCACGCCTGCCACATTGTGAGCGCTGCCATCTACCTGTGTGCTCCCGTGGGGCTGCGCTAAAATCCGTCATCCTGGCAAAAGACGAGCTCAGCTGGGGACGGGGTAGAAAGAGTCAGTCTATTTCTTCACGTGGGGGAATGAAGAGCAAAGGAGGCTGGGAACCTCCGAGGTGATCCACGTGAGATAAAACCCAGAGAATGCGGGCTTCACGTTCGGCCAGCAAATATTTCTGTTCAGCCCACAGAGCACGATGACTTTTTTGAATTTGTTGCTAACATAGAAAAAACTCAGATTCCTGGCTTTTCTTGAAAAGGCAACCACCCATTTGAGAGCTGGGCTTGGACCAGGCATTCCCTCTCCACTCAGACACAGTCTCCACCACTCCCTATTACCACCCCGCCCAATTCACCCGTTAACTTTTAATGCCTGCCCCATAGGTCCTTGAATTTAAAATCCCCAATCCAAATGGCCATTTCCCCTCAATGGAGCCTTGGGAGCAGCATATTGCCACAGACAATTTATTTTGCACAACTGCCGCCTGATGGACATGTGCCTATTTCATGGCTGGTGTCAATGTCACCACCATCTACAGGGTTTGGAGATGGGCTCAGGGTCACTCCAGCCTGAGCGGATCACTTCCCAGAATTTGGGCAGACGACCTAAAGAAAAGATCCCGTTGCCAGACAAAGGGAGCTCAGGCAACTTTATCCCCGGCCTCTGTGGCAGCATGGGAATGAAGTTACTGCTGCGAAGCTGGTGGGGGCGACTTTTGTCGGTGGAGTCGTCCTCATGTTGCGAGGCCTTGACACCCCTGTGGGACAGCACCATGCAGGTGCTGGTGTTGTGGGACGCATCCACGCCGGTGCTGGGATTGGAGGAGCTGCGGGGACAGGAGTGGTCTGGAGGATCCAGGTGGATGGAGTTGATAGCATGATCTAGGTAGTCGGCTGCGAGCCTTGGCAGGCTCAGTGACTTGGTGCAGTTGGTGTAGAAGGCATTGGTGGATCTGTCAAGGTAGTTGATGCCTCTGATGAGTTGGTCCAGAAAGGTGGGGCTAGAAGGGTCCGTGGGCCCATCTGTGCAAAGCAGGCAGTGGGGGCTGCCATGGGAAGCAGGCTTTTGGGCCACCTTGCGGGGGTTTGCCAGATAACTCGTCTCTATGCAATTGGAGTTGTAGGGCCGGCCAATGCGGATTTTCCTCACTGAAAGTTTAGGGGAGCTAGGGCTGTTGGACTCCTCTGAAGGGCTGCTGCAGCTGCTGAACTCCAAGCCTGCACTTGGGGTGCAGGGACGTTTGAGGCTGTTTGTCCTGGTCGGGGGGCACCGGGACCACTCTGGAGTCTGGGCCAGATTGGACACATCGTTGGGAAGATTCAAGCAGCTGTGGGTGTTAGAACGGTTCACCTGGCGTCCCGACATTGGCCTGCGGGGTGAATAAAGCTTCGTGGCACTGAACTGCTGTGAGCTCACCTGGAGGCTGTTATCTGGGCCTGGTGAAGGGAGAGCTGGGTCAGCTTTCCTTGGCTCCTTGCCACCTCCTGCCAGGATTTCTCTCCAGGTGTTCTGTCTGCCTCCACAGAGCCACCACCACCCTTCTCCCCCGCCCCATCTTCCTTGTAGGCCCAGGGGTTTTCAAACTGGAAAAGCAACATCCTATTCTTCAGAAAGCACAAAGAGAAGGGCAAGAGATGGGCAGGAGGGCAAGACCCTGAGAATAACGGGCCAGAAGACCCCGAGAAAGAGTGGGAGCAGTCTCTCTTTTTCTTTAACTCTGGCCCACTTTCTGAAATTCCTATTCTCCCTTTAAGCTGGGGCTCCGGGAGACCATAGAGGCCAAGGACTGAATATCTAATGGTGAAATTCCAAGCACTGAGACAGGCCTTTTTCTGAGGTAATATCAAATTGCTAATCTTTGCCCTTGCCTGATGGCTCAGTGGGTTGGATCATCGTCCATGCACTGAAAGGTTGCGGGTTTGATCTCTGGTTAGGGCACAAACAGTTGGAGACAACCAACTGATGTTTCTCTCTCACATCGACATGTCTCTCTCTCTCCTTCCCCTTTCCTCTCAGGTGAGGATTGTACTCTGATACTGAAAAAATGTGTCTTAGAGGCGATGCAACACTATGTGCACTGAGCCTGGACCTTTGCGTGTTTCTTATGTGGAATTCTCACGGCACATCAGGGTGGTAGTTACTATTCTATTCCTGGTTGACAGATGGGGAAACTGAGGCTCAGGGAGATGACATGAGTTGCCTTCAGATCACACAGCTTGTTAGTGGTGATGGCCAGGTACTATCCTGGGTGAGTCTGATGACCCCTGAAAGACCATGCCTGCCTCACAGTCTACTTGGGAAACATCCTCACCACACCTGGGTGGGGGCACTTGCTAACCCTGTCACTAAGTTGATCCTGACTTTCGGAACCCCAAAAGGTGGAGGGCGTTTGGTGTGACTAGTCCATTAATGAGGCTGGACTTGTGAGATCAGAGCCTTCTGGGATATTTGGCCTTGATCCTCTCTGACAGTAGGGGGTCTCCTCATCCACTCCACAAGAGCAGAGTGAGTTTTGGCGCTCCTCCTGCTCCTGCTGGTCCAAAGGAGGGCACTTCACAGGGACCCAGCCCTGAGCAGGCCAGTTTAACCCCACCTCCCGTTCCTGGGCCTGCCTGGGCCAAGCCAGGGGTAGTGTCGTCCTCCCCTCCCTGTTCCCATTGTCCCTGAGTTCCCACCAGAAGGAAGGCTCTGATTTCTCTCCCCCAGTTCTTCCAGCTTGATGCTAATTTTCCACTTCTGCCTGGTGAAAACAGAGCTGTATTTGATCCTGTCCCACCCAGAAAACAGCTGCCGGTCCCTCTCCTAGCCAATGGTCCCTCAGCTGCCCTTGTCCTTTGGGTCTGAATCGCATGGAATGTCCAGACCCTTGCCTCTGCCCTCCCTGGTCCAACCCCACCCCATCTCTTCCTCCGGAAATATAGGAGGTAACTGAGGGCTGACCCCTACAGGGCCCTGCCCTTCCCTCCCTGGCTGGCTGGCCCCCATCTGCCGCAAGGGCCCTCTCCCACTCTCACTCTGTCTTTAGGAGGTAGATGACTTAGCCCTCCTCTTGCGGCCCACTGGGGATGCCCTCCTGCTGCCACTCCAGACTGCTGACCATGTCATAGAATCATGGAATCCTGGAGCTGGGAGGGGCCTCCCGGGGTCATCCTGGTCAGGCCTCTGTCTCAGCACCAGTGCCACTTTAAGCCTTCCAGGACAGATGGGCCCTATTTTTAAAATGAGGTTGGGGTGGACATTTTTCAGCATTCCGTGCTGTTTTTGAAGTGTTTAATTATGCTGACGGTTAGGAAGTGCTATGCTGGGTCTAGTAAGCTCCCCCTGGCTGTGGTCAGCATCAATCGTTAATATTTTTTTCTCATTGGGTCAACAAACATTTATCGACAGACCCTAGAGTGCTGTCCTTCTGAATGGCCCGTTCCTGGGCACAACGGCCCCTTCTTTCCTCCCTTCTCACCTCTTCCTCATGCCCTCAACGATCTGGTATTGAGTACCGGCGGCCATGCAAGGGGCTATGGCTGGAGCCTGAGGCTTCTTCAGGGGACAAATCTCAGCTCCTTTCAAAGGCCCCAGCTCCTTGCTGAGACCTGGTCCATAGGGGACATCCAATACATATTCGTTGAATAAACAAAAATCTCTCTTTTGAGTTCTCATGGCATGTGCTAAGAAAAGCCTCCCTCCATCATTTCCTTCTTTAAATATTGAAATACAGGTCTACTTTTTATTTCGAAAAATTTTCCACTGACTAAAAACAAACAAGACAATGAACCCCCATATAGTCTTCATCCAAATTCATTAATTATTAACACTTTTGCCACACTTGTCACTACACACAGACACACACACCATTTATTATTTTAAGAGTGAGGGCTGCAGACAACCCTGGCCAGGTGGCTCAGTTGGTTGGAATATCATCCTATACTCCAAAAGGCTGCAGGCTCAATTCCTGGTCAGGGCACATACCTCGGCTGCAGGTTCGATTCTCAGTCAGAGCACATAGGGGAGGCAACCAATTGATGTTTCTCACATTGATGTTTTTCTCTCTGTCTCTTCCTCTCCCTCTCCCTCTAAAAATCAATAAACATATCCTCGGATAAGAATTGAAAAGAAAATGTTGCAGACAATGGCATCTATATCTTTGAACACGCTGAGAGAAGAAGGAATTTTTCTTATACATCCACACTACGATAAAAAAATGTAGGATATTTAACCTTGATACAGTGCTATTATCTAACATACGGTCTGCATTTAAATGTCACCTATTATTGTCCCTTCGATGTTCTTTGTGGCAACTCTTTCTCCCATCCAGGATCCAACTCAGGATCAGGCATTGCCTTTAGTTCTCAGGTCTCCGGTTTCCTTCAGCCTGAAAGTTCTTCGGTCCTTCTTTGTGCTTTCTGACATTGGCATTTTTGAAGACTGCAGGCAAGTTGTTTTGAAGAATGTTCTCTGGTTTGGGGTTATCTGATATTTTCTAATGATAAGATCCAAGATTACAAAGCACTTTAACAGAGCTCTGAGTGCAGCCTCCCAGCCACAATCACTGGGAGTGATTTTGGCACTGGGGCAGGGTGGTTATACTCACTGAAACAGGGAGCTGAGGGGCGGGATCAGAGCCTCCACCCCACCACCGAGGAGGAAGAGGAGCCCTGGGGAACTCAGTGGACCAAGGAAGCGGTGTCAACAGTTCCTTTGCAGGGCCTCAGCCAAGCCTGGTTCTACTCTGGGCAGGGGACCGGGCTGGCGGGCAGGTGGCCAGAGAGAGAGGGCTGGGCCTCTGTGCTGTTTGTCCTGAAGGTACCCAGGCATCGAGATCACTGGCCATTTCGGGCCTGGGCACTAAGAGCCTCTGGAAATAGCTCCAGGACAATTATTTTGGGAAGAATGTGCAATTCCTCCATCCTTCCAGAAAGCCAGGCAGTGTCCCATAAGATCAGGAATGTCCCTTGATGTTCTGTCCAACTCCAGGGAATCTCTAGGACTTCTGAGGGCCACAGAGGCCTTCAGAGACAGAAGGGGCTAGGAGCCAGGAGTGGGAGGGGGGGTTCTGTCCTTAGATCCTGGGCTCTCAGGACCCAGTCTGGAGTCAGGGCAGCCGTCCCAGCACAGGGACACATGAGGGGGAGGATATGGGGAAGCTGCCTGCCCCAGCTCTTGCCCAGGCCCATCCCTGAAATACTGCCATTGGTGGAGTACCTTCTACGTGCCAGAGAACCTGACAATGTCAATGCCAGGAACTTCACCACCGCCCTCTCATTTAGTCCTGACAGCACTGCTAAGAGGAAGGTATTTTGTTTCCCAGGTGAGGCAATTAAGATTCTGAGAGGGTAACAGATTTACCCAAGCTCAACCAGCAGTCAGAATTAGAAACTTGTGTTCTGGGTTCTACAAGTTTAAGCAGTAATTGAGGAAGAGGAAGAGGGTGGGCCACCCCCTCACTCAGTGAGGACTCAGTAAGTAATCCAGTGAACTGAGTGGTGTTGGGAGGGGTCCAGCCTGGAGACACAGGTTGGTTGACTGCTGGGGCCTGTCCCCCACCAAGCAAGCCTCCATCCTCCACCGTCCAGGCAAGCCTAGCTGCTGCTCCCTCTCTAGCACTGCAAGGATGGATGTCAGGGTCTCAGAACATCCTGAAAGGGTGAGGTGTCTGTCCCCTGCCCCCTGCATGCAGTCTCCAGCCACAAAGGTGGGGGACCCCCACCTTTGCCCCCCAGGGCAGCCTCCAATCTTGGCTTCTTAGCTCCATTGTCAAACAAGCTGCAAACTGTGGGCTTTCCATTAGCCTTGTCCCTCCCACTCTCTCTCTCCCACCTTACTCCCCCTTCCTGTAGTCCTACCCACATTCTTGTCCTCTCCTGTGCCCCACCAAGACCATCAGGAACCCTTTCCCTACTTCAGGCTCAAAGAGTTCAAGAGCATCTTCCTTCCCTGGGTGCCCCAGAATGGCAGGAACAGCCCCACCTTTTCCAGAGACCTTAGGACCCCAGCCCTAAGGACCCCTAAGGTCTATGCTACTTGTAAGAGCCCCCCCTTCCCACACACACAGGCCACCAGCTGTTTTTCCCCTCCCTGGGGCCTAATGTGGTAGGAGGAGTGTTCCCTCCTGCTTTCAGGCACAGTGCTCTTGGAAGCATCACAGACAAGGAGCAAGCCCAGCTCAGTTCAGGGGACAGCTAGAGCCAAGCACAATGAAACTTTTGGCTGTCCCACCCTGCTTAAAGGACATCTGTGCCCAGCCTCAGGCGACTGTTGGCAGTGTGACTCACCTGAGCCCTTACCTGGAGTGGGGCCAGCCTGCCTGCAGGGCTGAAAATGTTTCTTGGGCTTGGTTCTGGCCCTCCCCTGGCTGCAGCCTTCCACCCATCCAAGTGATGAGTGAGTCACACACCCTCATCCCCTAACATCCCCAAGGATAGGGCCTTCTGCTCACCATCTGCCAAAATAGCGCTTCCCCAAGCATGTGGAAGGTACAAGCCAGGACAGAACTGGGCTCAGGAGCACTGGGGCAGGTGTGGGTTGGCAGGAGCCCCAGCAAGAGCTTCCTTCCTGCCAAGGCACCTCAGGGCTTTTTGGGGGAGAGCAGCCAGTCCTGGCAGGGACAGGGCTCCCATCCTTAGTGGGCCTGGGAAATTCCCTCTAAGGGGGTGGGGATGATGGTCCCATGCAGCCTTATGTGCAACTTACTGAGAGAAGACACGGGAAATGGACAGCAAGTAACTGGTTTGTGCTGGGTCCTTGGGTAGCTGGACGCCAAGTCTCAGTCTCTGGCTTGGAAGATGGGAGTAAGGAGGGTGTCCAGGGAGCACTGTCAACCTGGCCGACTTGCAATAATAACTAATGTTTATGGAGCCCCCCTCCCCACCGTTGGGGGCACATTGGAGCTGCAGTTGTGCGCCCATGTAGCTCACACTGGCTCACAAGAGCCAGTTGTTAAATATTCTGAAATCTGGTGAACTGCTTGTTAAACCACTGGTAGCTTGAAATCAGCCATAATGGGAATATTAGCAAATGTGATACATCGGGATGGCCTGTGGGGGAGGGGGTTGTTTGGGGTTTTTTTCTGTTTCGAGACCCAGTTCACCAGCATACTGTTGAAGCAGTGTGACTATGTTTAAATGAATTGACCTTTGGGGACTTTTGTTCCCTCATCCATAAAACTGTAACGTGGATGAGAAGGGGTTCTCTACAGAAAGTCACCCCTGGGGAACACACAACACAGTGCACACATGATGTGCTGTGGAATTGTGCGCCTGAAACTCGTACAATTTGGTTAACCACTGTCACCCCCAATAAACCCAACAAAAAAGGAAAAAGAAAAAAAGAACGTCACCTCACAGGGCTGTCTGATCATAAATTCCTAACTAGGCAGGTCACAGTGGGTAGTCATGCCCCAAGCATATAACTTTTTTTTTTTAAGATTTTATTTATTTTGAGAGAGTGTGTGTAACCAAATGCAGGTCCAGCTGCCTGCCACTACAAAAGCCAATAACCGAGAGGCAGATGCTAATGTAAAGGAATGTGGTTTCTTTTCCAGAGCTGGCAACCTGGAAGATGGGGGACTCTTGCCACAAAGCTCATCTCCACATCTCGGTGGAAGCAGAAGCTTTAATAGGGAGGGTGAGGGGAACCGAACAGAGACCAAGGAGGGGGTTGCAAAGCTCTCTACGTGCAGACGAGCACAGTCCATTCCGACAAGGCAAGCGACGGTCCGGCGTGTATCGTCCTGGTTTAGTCATCCTGGAGTCACATCATCTCAGCTTCACGTCGTCCTGGATCCATGGATGAAGGGCAGCAATCTCCTGGAACTCGGATGCCTGAAGGTTTGAGTCTGAATCTTTTGAAGTAAGTTCCTAGGATTCTTAGACAAACATACTGCTTATCTACAAGCCACAAACTAGTCGGAGTCAGCACCCACAGAAACAATGTCAAAAGAATGATGGAGTGGGTTAAAATTTCCCACTGATGTAATTTTCCACTGTTGCAAGGGGAAGGGAGGGAGAGGGAAGGAGAGAAACATCCTCAAATGGGGACTGAACCCACAACCCAGGCTTGTGCCCTGACTGGAACCTGAATTGGAGACCTTTCATTTTGCAGAACGATGCCCAATCAATGGAGCCACACTGGTCAGGGCCCTACAATTTCTTCAGTAAAAGGCTTAGTTTTGTCTTAAGCCTGCCCTTTCATGGTTTCTGTGCATCTAGGTTAACACACCTTTGAAATGCAGGCTTTCACACCCTGGCTTCTAAAGCATGACTTACCCTCTAGAGAGCACATAATCTTAACTATCCTATAATCTACTCCTCCCCTTGTTTTTTTTTTTTTTTTTAATATTTTATTTATTTATCTTTAGAGGGGAAGGGAAGGAGAGAGGGGGAGAGGGAGAGAAACACCAGTGTATGGTTGCCTCTCGTGCATCCCCTGCCGGGAACTGGCCTGCAACCCAGGCATGTGCCCTGCCTGGGAATCGAACCGCCATCCTTTGGTTCACAGGTCCATGCTCAATCCACTGAGCTACACCAGCCAGGGCTCCTCCCCTTGTTTTGTCTTACTTCGTGTAATCTTCCTTATCTTCCTTCCTTAATTTTAAATGCATTAAAAAAACTGCAAAACTGTCATTCTCCAGAACATTTGAGACCTTGCTCCCCCGCCTACATCATCAGTTTGGCACAAATAAACTCTTATACAAATTCTCTACAGGTTTGGACACTTCTCACGCTGACAGTAATAATGGCCTCTATGTATTGATTGCTTACTGCTGTGTGTGTTGCTGGGTATAATTTTATGTGCCAACTCAACTGGGTGACAGGATGCCCAGATGTCTAGTTAAATATAATTTCTGGGTATGTCTTTGAAGGTGTTTCCGGAAGAGATCAGCATCCGCATTGGTGGACTGAATAAAGCAGACAGCTCTGCCCAATGCGTGTGTGCATTATCCACTCTGCTGAGGGCCTGTTGGAGGTCTGGACCGAGCGGCCATTAGTCAGTCGGGCTACTGGCTTCATTGCCTCGAGTTGCTGATTATCAGGTGGAAAGGCTAGGTCCCAGAGGGATATTGAGATATATATATATACACACACAAAGAGAGACACGGACATGACTTTTATAGCTAGGATTTAAAACTAAATTTAATCAAGGTCATAAGGACCCTTGATTTCAAGCCTGACTAGAACAAAAAGGCAAGGAAAGTTGAGTTTGTTCTCTGCTTGATTGCCTGAGTTGAAACAGCAATCGTCTCCTGCCCTTGGTACTCCTGGCTCTCAGACCTTTAGACCTCGACTGGAATCTCCGTTCTCAGTTGTCCACTCTCAGGACTTGAAGCTACACCTCCAGCTTTCCTGGGTCTCTAGCTTGCAGACAGCAGATCATGCGACTTCTCAGTCTCTATAATCACATGAGCCAGTACCTAATAACGAAGTTCACTCTCTCCATGTATATATGTATAATGTTCATGTGTGTGAGTATGTGTGTGTGTGTGGCTGGATCTCAGTTAATATCATTTCCTTCAATGTCGTTTTGCTACGTTACCAGACAGGGAACAGGATGGAGCAAGTCTCCCTCAGCCTGCAGCGTGTGTGTTCTTGGCTTCGTGCAGGAAAGATCCCACAACACAAGTCCAGGTGATTTTGACGGTATGTTTTTTAAAGCTGGGGATAGTTAAATAAGAAAGGGCCTAGGATAGAAGCAGCAACAGGAAAGTGACTAGGCGGAGCAGCTTTGGCTTTCTAAAAAGTCACAGGAAAGAAGTGAGACAAGGCAGGGCTGCTGTCAGCTCACAGCAGAATCAGAGAAAAGGGGGCCTTGGGGACAGGTTCAGGGGGTTAGCCTGGATGAGCTGCCACTGCCCACTGCTCCCTTGGTTGCAGGTCTCACAGGGTCCCATAGAGTTTAGGAGATGCATGCCCGTAGGGGAAGAGGAGGGGGAAGGGAAAGGTGCCAGCATGCTTCTGGGAGGGAGAATGTGTGCACTGGGACCTTCTTCTTCTTCTTCTTCTTCTTCTTCTTCTTCTTCTTCTTCTTCTTCTTCTTCTTCTTCTTCTTCTTCTTCTTCTTCTTCCTCTTCCTCCTCCTCCTCCTCCTCCTCCTCCTCCTCCTCCTCCTCTTCTTCTCTTTCTTCTTCTTCTTCTTCTTTTTAGGGTTTTTAAAGGCTGTGAGTTTAGGGGTGGTGTTAGGGGAGGATCTCAATAGAATATTCATCAGTTCTCCAGGTGCAGCTTTTCAGGGTTGTGGCCCTCACTGATTGGTCAGCACTAGAGCAGAACATCACTAGTCATCACAGCTGGGCCTGGTGTCACCTGCTTGGCTTTGCTGCTTTTCTGGGCCTGGCGCTGAAATATAACTGAGGCCTAGAGGTTATTTCTAGGGAGGAAAGGTCAGGGGATCTGAACGGCAGGATTCTGGGGAAGGAGAGGCCACCCGGGGGGCAATGTTCCTGGCTAGTTTTGCCCGTTGCTAGGCACCTGCGGCTTTCTGCCCTGTGACCTTCTATACCTGGCTGTAAATTGTTTGGCCAGTTTGCTGAGCTGTCTCAGTTTTCCCATTCTACTTACCAGGAAAATTTCCTAGCTTCTTACTATTCTGCTTCAGTTATACCCTTGATAAGATGTCACAGGAAATTCAGTCTTGTTCATATCAACTGTCAATTAGCCTATGGTAAACTGGGTTTCATTTTGCTTGTAATCACAGAACCTACTGCGTATGGCTCTAGACTGAAAGTCTATGTTTCCTGCCAAATTCCTAGGTTGAAATCTAATGCCCAGCGTGATGGTATGGAGATGGGGTTTTCGGGAGGTGAGTGGGCCTTAGGGATAAAGCCCTCATGAATGGGACTAGTGCCCTTATAAAAGAGACCCCAGAGAGCTCCCTCACCCCTTCCACCACGTGAGGACACCGTGACAAGACAGCCATCTATGAACCAAGAAGGGAGCTCTCACAAGACGCTGAGTCTGCTTGTGCCTTGATCTTGGACTTCCCAGCCTCCAGAACTGTGAGCAATAAGTGTTTATTATTTAAGCCATTCTGTCCAGCATTTTTGTTACAGTGGTCCGAACACAGATTAAGAACATTTGCTATTGGACCTGTTTCTCTAGAGCACCCTGATGACTACACTGACCTAAATGCTTTATAGACACTCACTCATTGCAACCTTATGAGGTAGCCGCAATAGCATCCCCATCTTTTCAGATAAGAAACAGAAGGGCAGACATGGAGAAACTACAGGAACATGTCCAAGATACAAACCCAGCGATCTGGCTCAGGCCTGCCTGCTAACCACTGCACCTACTGCGCTAAGTACTTACTGCGTGGAGACACCGCATTCAGGGTGTGTGGCATACAACAGGTGTTCCCCCAAAGCCCTCCAGCCTTCTGGCGTTACCCCTTCCTTCAATAAGCAGATAAACTAACTCAAATCTCCACCCCACGTGCCATGGGAAGTTCAGAGCCTTCCCTACTTTTCCCGAGAAGCCCAGGGGGCTGCTATAGCTTCTCACTACCACTCACTCTGAATTCCCCCTGCTGGACCAATTCCCTGTCTCCTCATACCCCGCCTTCCTTCCGTGACTGTCATCTTAGCAAAGTGGCATCCCTGCCCACTCCCACCCCTGTGACCACTCCTTCCTCATCCCTGCCCCAACCCACCACAGACACAGAGCTCTTACGTGGGACAGACTTTCCTGAAGGCACAAGGTCACAGGGGAGTGACAGCATAGCATGGGACAGAAAAGAGCCCCACATGGACTGAACGGCCATCATTCAGTTCTTCATGTTTTTTGTCCTCCTCTGTCCCCAGGCCCAGGCCCCCCACCATGAAGCTCACAGGAGACTGTTCTCCATCTCCCCCAGCCCCCCGCCCCCCACCCACCCATGTTCTGGGACATCCACCCCCACAGGCCTCCTACCCTCAGGCTGCTGATGCCCAAGTCAACATTTCCGGTTCTTTGTACACATTTCCGGTTCTTTGCACCCTCAAAGTTGCTCCCTGGAGTCTCACCTGGAGGAGAGACAGTGGAGGGAGGTCATCTTCCATGTGAAGGTGTTTTCTTCCTGCCACCCCCACGAAGCTGTGGCAGCAGCTGCTGACAGTTTTGTCCTTCCTTTAAATGTGTTTTAAATGACTGGATCTGTTCAATGATGTGGTGAGGTAAACACCTTACTCTTCCCAGAGAACAATTTGACCAGGAGCTTTGCCTTTGTACTAGTTCTACCAGCTGTAGGACCTTGGGCAAGTTACTGCCCTTATCTGGGCCTCAAATTCCTCATCTGTAAATGGGATAAGAATTCCTGCCCCACAAGGTTATCCCTGGGCACGTGGTAAACTCCCTGTGAATCCTGGCAGCTTGTTATTTGACAGATAAGGAAACTGGATTCTAGGCCCAGCTGTGTATTAACTTGCCGAATGACCGGGGCCTCAGTTTACTCAGTTGGAAAGGAGAAGGTGGGACTGCATGGTCCCTAAAGTCCATTCCAGATTTGTCATTCTCATTAATGACACTCATGTGTCTTTATATTGTGTGCCCAGGACCCTATGTATTTCTCCCCCTATACATTTCTTCATCTGGCTGTTCATTGGAAGCCTTTGTAATAAAATGGTAAGCATGAGGAAGGAGTTTTTCTGAGTTCTGCAAGCCGTTCTAGCAAATTATGATACCTGAGGAGGGAGTCATAGGAAACCCAATTTATAGGCGGTAGGTCAGAAATGTGCGTGTGTGTTAGGGGGTGGCCTCTGGGACATGTGACTGGTTTCTGAAGTGGGGACCGTCTTATGAAACAGAGCCCTTTACCTTGTGGGGTCAGGTGCTGACACCAGGTAGACTGTGCCAGAAATGAGTTAATGTGTTGGATCCCCAGTGGGTGTCGGAGAGCTGGAGAGTTGGTTGATGTCAGACAGAAAACTTCTCCAAGGCTTTTTGCAAAGACACTCGCGCACATGGAAAGCCCATGAAAGAAAATGTCCCAGGAAGCCAGGCTCAGGCTGGGGAGGCAGCAGCGGCCACCCTGAAGGTATGACAAAACTTGATGGTGAGTTCCCAAGGGCATAGTATTATTTAAATTTTTTGTGTGTGTATCCTTGAAATATTTCACAATCATCAAGTTAAAAAAAAAAAAAAAGGAAAGGCAGAAAAGTGAGGGTGGGCTGCAGCAGAAAGAGCCCTGGTTGAGTCTGGAATCCTGGGTCCCCAGTTTCCAGTTCTGCGGCAAGACCACATCGTGACTTGAGCAAGCCACCCCCTGGCTGTGGGCCCCATGGGCCAGACTCTAGCAGCCCTTGCGGTGCTGATATTTAATTACGTAGTTTTCATTTTCTTCAATCCAAACATGTATTGAATGTCTACTAGGTGCTTATCTATACATGTCTGATCTCCTGAGCAGACATGGAGCTCCTAGAGGGTAGGGGCTGTCTCTCATCTCTGTCTCCCAGTGCCTGGCACAGACCCCAGTACTTGGTGGATTCTAGGAAGGGAGGAAGGGAGGGAGGAAGGGAGGAAAGGAGGGAGGAAGGAAGAAAGGAAGGAAGGGAGGGAGGGAGGAAATAACTGCCAGGCCATGTTCTGGAACAGCTGGAACACCTCTGCTCCTAAGGGTTTGGGTCTGTGTTGAGGTCCCTGGTGGGGAGCCTGCGGTTTCCTCAGGACTGGAGCTCACTCAATGTCTTTCCATCTACCTGTGCCCCTGGATGCCCGTGCTGGGGTGGGAGGTAAGGGAGGCTGCAGGAACAAGAGGAGAGCCAGCTTGGGGACTTAGGCACCTCCATTTCCTGCTGTGGAGACCCTGCCCAACCTGGCTCCAGCCCAGACAGCTGACCCCACCAGGACAGTGCCAGGAAACAGACCGGAAGGTGGGAAAACTCCCCTGAGTTGGCCTGGACCCAGGCCCCTACCAGGTCTGGGCTGAGCCCTCCTCGCCCAGCCTAGTGGAACTCACCTGCTCCACCCCAGCTCCTTGGCACCTTCTTTATCCCCAAGACCCGGCCAGCAGTTCAGTAAACACAGAGTGGCCTGCTTGGCAGGGAAGGCAGCTGAGTTCAAATCCCGCCTCTGCCTCTCGAAGGCTGGGTAAGCATGGGCACTGAAACTTGCCTGCCTGAACCCCAATTTCTTCATCGTATTTCCTGCTTAGAGTTGTTGTGGGAGGTGAAACAGCAAAAGTCTCATACCACATTCAAGAAACTCAAAAATAAGTTAAGCTTACAGATAGGTACAGCTGAAGCCACCTGAAGCCCTCATTGACTTTGCTCCCTCCCTTCTTGAGGGTGCCAAGATCTTTGCTGTCAAGTTTATTTTATTGTTACACATTGCTATACGGCCTATAGCAATGTGTCAGATTTGCATGTTTTCAAATGCTGTATATAGTATGCTATACTGAATGCAATATTCTGTAATTTGCTTTTTCACTCCATGAAATGCTTTTGAGATCTATCCATATTGATACACCTAGCTCTAGTCCAATAATTTTTCACTCTACATTATTATTGCATTCTACAAATGTACCACAATCCATTCATTCTCCCGTCAATATACATTTAGGTTGTTTTCAATGATTTTTGTTACTTCAAACAACACACAAATAAATATTCTTGTACATGTCAAAAAATGAATTAAGCAAAGATGGATGCTTTCAGGCAGCTCACATGCATTAACCAGTGGTATCCACTATTCATTTAGGGGACAATATTTTCTGAACCCAAACTGAAGCAAACAGCTTGATGACGGGACAAACCATTTGAGGATGGGACTTTCTGGAATGCGAGAGCAATAATCGTTACCCTCTGTTCAGTGCTTTCCATGGGCCAAGCCCTATGCTAAAAGTTTTACCTACTCACAGACAGCCTGTAAGGACACCACTGGTATTCCCCCAGCTGAGGAAACCAAAGTGCAGAGAGGTCAGGTATCTTGGCCAAGGTTATACAACAATGGTTGAGCTTGAATTCAAACCAAACCTGGACCTGTCTGACTCAGTGCTCATATTTTTTAAAGACTTATTTATTTATTTATTTATTTATTTATTTATTTATTTATTTTTAGAGAGAGGGGAAGGGAGGGAGAAAGAGAGGGAGAGAAACATCAATGTGTGGGTGCTTCTCATGCACCCCCAACTGGGGATCTGGTTTGAAACCCACACACATGACCTGACTGGGAATTGAACAGCAACCTTTTGGTGTGCAGGCCGGCACTGAATCCACTGAGCTACACCAGCCGGGGCTCCACTGCCCATATTTTAACCAGACCAGAGGGGCCCCAGGACCATCCCTGAGAGCTGTGGGAGCATAGCAAGAGAGACTGACCCCAGCTGCAGGCTCAGGGAGGCCTTCTGGAAGAAGATGCCAGTTCCAGCTGTCCAGAAATATCGCAGCAGGCAGCAGTGGGAGGCACCCAGGAGAAGGAGACACTTTGAGCCAAGGCACCGATGTCGGCAAACTTTTCACTGCTCCCCTTCAGTCACTGCCA
The DNA here is from genome assembly GCA_004027475.1 of Anoura caudifer. Classification (NCBI taxonomy): domain Eukaryota; kingdom Metazoa; phylum Chordata; class Mammalia; order Chiroptera; family Phyllostomidae; genus Anoura; species Anoura caudifer. Next base: position 9,335 of record PVKU01003917.1, on the reverse strand, counting down.
GCCCCAGCCCCAACCCCAACCCCAACCCGTTCCTGGCCACATATCTTCCTACCTTCTTTGCATTTTTCTTTTTCCTCTGATTCATCCCTAATCTGTCTGCTGTCTATCCTTTCCCCCGAGTCTTCTCCTTTTCTCTTGAGTCATCTTTCTTCTCTTTATCCCTTCAACTTTCATCCATCTACCCATCCATCCATTTATCTATCTATCCATTCATTCATCCATCCGTGTAGCAAACAGCACCAACACTGTGCCAGAGCAATGGAGCCTGGTGACACAGTGTCTCTAATTGGTGGCAACTGTATTCATTATACTCAGCTAAACCTCCACAAGGAACCCCTCAGCACACCCAGAAACAAACAAACCCTTACACAAACCCGGCAAGCTGATGGTGGGGTGGGAGGAAGACCTGGAGATCGTTGTGGCTCTCGGGCGCCCCCTGCAGGTAACACGAGAGATTACATCCTGGGCTGTAAACCACCCTAGTCCCAGCCTGTCTCTGGTTAGGAAAGAAAATGTGAACTATTTACATCTCTTTAAATGGAGTCACTTCTTTGTTATGCGTGAAAGCCTTCAGGAACAGGAACTCTACAGGGCATATTCCATGTGAAGAGCAACTCAGTGGCTGCGTGAGGGTGAGCCATAGTGGATAAAGCATTGCTGAGTGTGTGTGTGCCAAGGCTGTGTATGTACCTCACATGCACTGAGTGAGTGCCTGCTGTGTGCAAGCTGCCATATAGTGGCTGTGTATCTGGGACACAGAATTGGGTCAGCCTGGCTTGTTCGTGCACATCCCATGTGATTCCCCAGTTAGTTCCTGGCTTCATCCCTCTCGAGCTCTTCCCTTGTTCTCAGCCAATTTGCCTCTCCGCTGCCCCCACCCTGGTTACCTGGACAACCTCTGTAGACTCTCAGTTAGTCTTCCTGATGGTATTCTTGCTCCTCCTTAAACTATTTTCCACTCAGAAATCAGAGGTATAGTTTGGAAACACACATTGGATCATGTTCTCTTCTTGAAAGCCTTTGAGGCACTTGCCCTGAAGAGGTCTCTGGCCCAGTCTGGTCCCGCACCTCCCGTGGAAGCTCCAGCCTTCGGTTTATTCTTCACTGTGGTTGGGGGAACTGACTCCTGCAGGCTGGATTTCCCAGAAACCAGTGACACCTGCTTTCCATCTGAGTTCTACCAGTACGAGACAGTGGCTGGGAGGTGGGAGGGTGGCAGGAAGAGAGAAGCTGGGGTATTTCTCTCCCTACCCCTCCTCCACGGTTCCCACTTGAGAGGTCTGGGCTGGGTGACCCTCCCTGGCTCATCTCCTTCCTCTGATCCTCCACCCTGGAGGTAGGTGTAGACAATCTTTGGGTTCCTCCACCTTCCCTCTTGTCTTCTCCCCACTTCTCTCACCTGGGTAACTAATTCCCTCTATTTCAAGTAATTAAGATTTCTATATTCCAGTTTGATTGTGACCAATATCACCAGCTGTCCAACTCCCAGCCCGTGCAGGGCAGAGCCACGAGAACAGAACAGAGAACAGAACCCGGACCTTGGTGTCCTTCTCCCATTCTCCCCCATCCCTGCCTCTGAACTTGAAGTCAAATCCGGTGAGCTGATAAATTTCCTAACTGTTCACCTGAGACAGGGTTTCCTGCTGCTTGCTTCTGGAAATGCCTGCAGCATTTGGTGCCAGGGACCGGTTGCAGCCCCCAACCTCCACTGTCCCTACCTTCCGTGGGAGGGGAGGTTTCCCCGGTGCACAGGGCATTTCCCAGGCAGCCAGGGCAGGCCCCGAGCTGATTTCTGACCAGAAGAGAGGAATCCAAATTCCAGGCTGGGTGCTTAAAGATAAAGCACATGCTTGTCCTTCGCCCTTCTCTGTCCGGAATGTGGGTGTAGCGCAGGAGCCACCGCTGTGCTGTGTGAGCTTCCCAGGGCCACACACCGGGTTGTGTAAACAACAGAAATGTATCCTTTCACAGTTCTAGAGGCTAGAACTCGGAAATCTAGGTATCAGCAGGGCTGGTTCCCTCCAAGGGCTGCGAGGGAGGCTCTGTTTCAGGCCGCTTTCCTTGGCTTGTCCACGGCCAACTTGCCTCTGTGTGTCTCTCTGCGTCCAAATTTCCCCTTGTGGTAAGAACACTGGACTTATGGGATGAGGGCCCACCCTAATGACCTCAGCTTAATGAATTACATCTGCAATGACCCTATGTCCAAATAAGTTCACATCCTGAGGTACTGGAGGTTGGAACTTCAACACAGTCTCTGGGGGTGGGTGGGGGAGCAGGACTGAGGCCATGACACTCGGCTTGCAGGTGAGGACACACCCCAGGGACAGATTTCACAGAGCAAAGCTGCGATGCCACCTTGGACTTTGAAGGTAGAAGGGAATACACTTTTTTAAAAGATTTTATTTACTTATTATTATTTTTAGAGAGAGTAGGGAAAGGAGGCAGAAAGAGAGGGAGATAAACAGATTAGTTGCCTCTCACAAGCCCCCAGCTGGGGACCTGGCCCACAACCCAGGCAGGTGCCATGACCAGGAATCGAACTGGCGAATTTTCAGTCTGCAGGCTGGCACTCAGTCTACTGAGCCACACCAGCTAGGGTGAGGGGAATAAATTGTTATCTTATTTTATGCTCTATTATTTGGGGCCTCTGCTGTATTCATCCAAATGTGTCATCTGTCAAGGTCTGAAAGGGATACAAATATCAACCCCAAGGGGTAATTGAGGAATATTAAACAAAAGGGCAGACAGGGTTGGAGAAATTAAGGGCTGGTGAAGCATCCTACGACTGGCGACAATGTGGAGCTGATACCAGCCCAGGCCTGAAGGGGCAGAGGGAGGAGGCAGTTAAAGGAACCAGGGCCTCTGGTGGAGCGAGGCAGCCATTGCAGACCTGAGGCCCTGCAGGGAGGGGGCTGAGGCGTAGCTACTGGAACTGTTCTCTTCCTGTACTCCCGTCTCCTGCTGGCACCTTCCACTGGCTGAAGAAACCCAGAGGACCAAGGGGCCCACCAATGCTCTCCATCACCTCAGCTCAGGGCAGGGTGGAGTGGGGTGGAGGGCCGATGAGAGTATCCAGCAGACTGGCACCGAATCCCTGCTGCTCACTCTCCTTGCTGGCTGTGAGCTCAGGAGGCCTTGTCATCTTTGCAGAAGGACCCCTGCTGACCAGGACAATGCCTAGATTCTAGTAGATGTTCAACAAATGTTTGTTGAATGTGTATGTGCCAGGAGAGCAGTGGAATAAGGGTGGGGGTTGGGGGGGCTTCACACCTCTTTCACCACCAACCTCGAGAGCAGCTGGTGGAGGGCGGTTCTCCCACCCCACCCCTGCTCTGGCCCAGGCAGGCAGGCACTAGCTGTGGAAAGCAGGCTGTCCCTGCTCCTCACTCCTCCCCAGGACCCTAGACTAATAATCTCCCACTTCAGGTCCCAGCTGAGGCAGTGGCTTCCTTGAGACAAGAGCCACCTGCATGCAATCCCAGCCCTGGGTCTCTTCAGTGGCTTCTTGGTGCCATTGCAGGGCAGATGGGGCCCTGGCTTGACTCTGGGCCTCTGTCCCCATCCCTGAGGCCGAGTTGTCTCATCTGAGAGGGATGGGGCTGGTAGTGGGGACTCCAGAGCAACGAGGCCCTGCAAAGTCCTGGATCTGAGATCACAGTGTATGACACACAGTGGGCATGGCCACCTTCAAGGCTCTGAGAGATCCTGCAGGAAAGGATTTGAACAGTGTTTAATATGTATTTTCTAATCCCATTTGACCTTTGAATCTTTACTATGTGCCCGCTGAGTTCTGTTCTGAGACCTGAGGCCACCGCTGCAAACAAAGCAGACAAAACCCCCTACCCCATGGTGCTCCATTTGTCACGGAACACCTGTTAGTACCCTTTTGAATACCACTCTTCTGAACTACCATTCTAACATGACACAGAGTCCCAGCCTCCAGATGTGCCGTTTATAAATGTCAGGGTCAATTCTACTTTCAGAGCAGGAAGAATCAGGTGTTTGAAGAATCCTTTAGCTTCATTCATTCAGTTGTTGCCTCTTTTAATGCCATGTTAAGTACCTACTGTGTGCCACACTCCTTCTAGGTACTGGGAATTCAAAGGTGAACAAGAGAACGTTTTGTCCTCATGGAACTTCCCATCTGGTGGGAACTAGAAATAATAGAACTCCTCAAGAAAAAGACTCCCAGCTGTTCCGCCCTCCCTCCCTCCCTTCCCCAGACCTACCTCCAAATTCCCCATAGTCTCCAACACTGGGGACTTCCACAACCCACTCAGGACATGGCTCTCTGTGCTTCAGGCTGAGGCCCACTGGGGTTGGGAAGAGGTTCCTCTTCAGGGAACTTGCTCCATCTGCTGCTAGGCCAGAAACCCCCCACAGGGTAAATCAGCAGCACAGCTGATAGCGTGTCTACAAGGCCTGAAGGTGAGATGACCTGACAGATTGTGAGGGGATAGTCATCCCGGAGGACAGAGGGCCAGGGTGGCCACAGGTCTGTCTGCAGAGCCCACAGAGTGGCCAGGACCTGCTCAAGGCCACCTGGGTAAAAGGCTGGGAGAGCTTGTTGTGCGAACTTGGGGGGTGGCTGGGGGTTACTCTCTGCCAGGCCAGGCAGTGACAAACCAGAGGGCCTTAAGCCAGACCTTGCGGTTCTCTGGGTCTTCATTTTCCTATCTGTCAGACAGAAGCAATGGATGAGATCATTAGGTCACTTTAGGCTCAGTTTCACCATTCTTCAGTGGAATCTGGGAGTTTCTGGCCTGGCCCTCACCCTCCTCTCCCCTCCCTCTTTCTTCCCCAGCTCAGGGTCTGAGAAATGACTCTGAGCTTTAAAGCTGAGCAAACAAACATGTCCAGGCCCATAGGGAACAGGTGGTAAGGGAGGGCACGGCTATTTTTATCACAGTTTGAAGAATTTTCACAGCTGCTTCTGTTGTGTCCACACCCTTTCTGTGGGCCCAGGCTATTGAGGTGGCAGACATCACCGAGGATGTGATGGGAAGGGGTGCACTTTGGATAGAAAATCTGCCCAGCTGATGCCCGACACTCCACCGTTAGGGAGCCGTCTGAAGCAGCTAAGCATTGCCTTCCTCCCATGCTTCTGGAACGGGGAAGCCCCAGAGGAGGGCTCTGCACTGAGTCAGTAACCCTAGCAGGAAGGAGTCTGGCCACTCTCAGAGCACTGGGTTTTGAGGGGTGACAAGGATTACTCAGGAAAGTCTGCAGAGCCAGTTTGTTTTATTTAGCTAACATTCACTGTGCATCTATAACGTGCTGGCCCTGGGCTGGGGGGCTGTCACCAGCAGCCAATGAGGATGTGCTAAGTCTTTTCTACGGATTAATGTGAACTGCATTCACTAGTTTTGTGCCAGGCACTGTGCTTCCCACTTCACAGAGGGGATCTCAGGTATCGACCTGTCTTTACAATACACCCCGATCCCAGCCTGATCCCTCCATTTCCATCTGTACTGCCCAAGGCCAGGCCTCAGCACCCCTCACATTTTGCCTCAGCCCCAAAATACCTCCCTCTGGTCCCCCCACCCACCCACCCACCCACCCACCCACAATCCTTCACTCAGCACCAGGAAGAGATTTTTTGAAAGTACGAATGAGATCCCAGGTCCTTCCCATACTTAATCATCCTTCTCCCTATAGTTTCTCCTTCTGCTTAGAATAAAGATCCAACTCCTTGTTACCCGGCCTGTGGAGAAACCCTACAGGGCCTGCCTGTCACCCACCTCTCTCTTTTTCTTATTCTCTCTTTCAGGTAATAGAATTAAGTGAATCATAATCCTCAGTCCACGACATACTCTCATCATTATTTCAAGTATCATTAGTTCACTCATGGGCCACTTTTATTTAGTTAGACATATATTTATTTTAAATAATGTAGTTGGCATCTTTGAAACCACATCTAACAGAATGACACAGATGAATCTCAAAAGCATTATGCAAAGTAAAAGACACCCAAAACCAAAAGATATGTACTGTAGCTTCCATTTGTAGTAAAGATTCTAGAAAAGGCAAGTGACAGAAAGATCACTGTTTGCCGGGGCCAGGTACATGGGCACGGGTGAGCCAGCATGCAGCCAGGTGGGAGGGGAATTTGGAGTAATGAAAATGTCTTGCATCCTGATTGTGGCAGTGGCTCCAGAACTACCTATGTTTGTCAAAACTTATTAATTTTACATTAAAATTGGCAAATTTTGTTATGTAAATTAAGTTCAATAAACCCTAGACAAAACCAAAAACTACTAAAGCAAAGCTAGAACTGCTAGCAACACTGAACTTATCATCCTCGCCCCACCACAAACTTGAGCCAACTGTCATCCGGGGTCCTATGTCCATCACGCCTTTGCTTGCTTTTTTTAAAAAGAGTTTATTTATTTATGTTTAGAGAGAGGGGAAGGAGAGAGAGGGAGAGAAACATTAATGTGTGGTTACCTCTCACACGCCCCTGCTGGGGACCTGGCCTGCAACCCAGGCATGTGTCCTGACTGGGAATTGAACTAGTGTCCCTTTGGTTCACAGGCCCATACTCAATCCACTGAGCTATACTTTGCTTGCTTTTTTATAGTTGTATTCACCTACTTGTATTTCTTGAAAAGTATATTTTAAAATTTTAGTAGTTTTTGACTTAAAAAAAAGGGTAGTAAAACTGCATTTAATTTTCCAGGAACTTTTTTTTCTTAACTTACATTCCTAGAAATTATCTACTTTGTGGCATGTCACTGTGCTTTCATTCTTTCTGACTGCTGATTAATACTCCCTCCTCTGAATAAACAACACATGCCCATCCCTTCTCCTTGACGAACACTTGAGCTGTGATTGAGGACTGAGGACAGGACTGCGTGGGACACACATGTGCATGCCTCCTGCACACAGATTCGAGATTTTTCTCAAGAGTCTCTACTAGGGGTGGAACTGCTGGGTCACAAGTGAATTTGGCTTCAGGTGCCACCTCTCTTTTAACTTCATCTCCACCACGCTCTTCACCTTGACTGTGTTCTAGCCACTCTGACCGCCCCCCACCCCCGAACAAGCCAAATCCATGACAGCCTCCAGACCTTTGCACTTGCTGTCCTCTCCACCTGGAGTGCTTTTCCTTTAGGGCTTCCCATGGCTAGCTTTTGCTTATCCTCTAGGACTCCTTAAACACAACCTCCTCAGCCCAAGTGTCACTGTCCCTAGCCCCCATCTAAGTGATTTACTCCTGTTCCCACCCCAGTCACTCATGTGTCATTCTCTTTAGAGCACCTACCACCACAATCAGAAATAGCCTTTTTTAAGATGGAGGTGTAAGTGGACACACTATGCCTCCTCGCACAACCGAAATTAAGGACAACAAGGATTTAGAAATAAGAAAATAACCAGAACCGAGAGAAAATTCAACTGTACAGAAGTCCAACAACCATTCATACAGACCGGTAAGAGGGACAGAGTTGCGGCAGGAGGAAGTGGAGGTTGGTGCACCAGGCATGCAGGCAGCTGCTGGCGGACCCCTAGAAGGCCCCAGGCACATAGGCAGTAGCTAGTGGACCCCAGGTGCAAGGTGGCTGGCTGACCTAGCAGTCCCACATTCGCGGACAGATAATCCAAGCGAAAATAGGGAACAAGACAGAACTCGCAACCCAGGGACCCAGCACCAGGAAATAAAACCTAAAAACACCCAGACCCCACCCCCACATACAGCGTCACAACCCAGCTACTGGGCTGCCCCACCCTGGTGAACACCTAAGGCTCCGCCCCTCACTACGTAATAGCCATGACCAGACCCCCCAAAAAACAAAAACAAAAACAAAAAACCAAAAATGGCTCAAACAGGAGAACAGATCAAAGCCCCAGAGCCAATTCATCTACGCGAACAAGAGATAGCCAACCTATCAGATGCACAGTTCAAGGCACTGGTGATCAGGATGCTCACAGAATTGGTTGATTTTGGTCACAAATTAGATGAACAAGTGAAGGCTACAATAAATGATATGAAGAAAAACGCACAGGGAACCAATAGTGGTGAGAGGAAAACTGGTACTCAAATCAATGGAGTGGACCAGAAGGAAGAAATAAACATCCAATCAGAAAAGTATGAAGAAATAAGAATTCCAAAAAATGAGGAGAGGCTTAGAAACATCCAGGACATCTTTAAATGTCCCAACATCCGAGTTATAGGGGTACCAGAAGGGGAAGAGGAAGAGCAGCAAGTGGAAAACTTATTTGAACAAATAATAAAGGAGAACTTCCCCAATCTGGCAAAGGAAATAGACTTTCAGGAAGTCCAGGAAGCTCAGAGAGTCCCAAAGAAGGTGGACCCAAGGAAGAACACACTAAGGCACATCATAAGTGCATTAGCCAAGATTAAAATGAAGGAGAGAATTCTAGAAGCAGCAAGGGATAAGGGCACAGTCACCTACAAAGGAGTTCCCATCAGACTGTCAGCTGACTTCTCAAAAGAGACCTTACAGGCAAGAAGGGGCTGGAAAGAAGTATTCCAAGTCATGAAAGTCAAGGACCTACATCCAAGACTGCTCTATCCAGTGAAGCTGTCATTTAGAATGGAAGGGAAAATAAAGTGCTTCTCAGATAAGGTCAAGTTAAAGGAGTGAAACACAGAAATGGAGATCACATGGAGGGTTAGCAACAGGGGAGTGGGAGGAGGAGAGAGGGGGAAAAGGTACAGAGAATAAGTAGCATAGATGGTGGGTAGAAAATAGACAGGGGAGGGCAAGAATAGTGTGGGAAAAGTAGAAGCTAAACAACTTATGACACATGGACATGAACTAAAGGGGGGCAATGTGGGTGGGAGGGGGTGTGCAGGGTGGAGGGGAATGATGGGGGAGAAATGGGACAAGTGTAACAACATAATCAATAAAATATAATAAAAAACAGGAAAAAAGAAATAGACTTTGTTTTAAATTTGTCATTGTTTCCCCTACTAGACTCAAGCTCCAAGAGATCTGGGACCATGTCTCGTTCACAGTTGTGCCCCTAGTACAGCCTGCTGTAGAGAAAATATGGGAAAAAAATTATTGAAGTGGATACTAATATTGATCCCATGTTAGAGATGAGAAATGTGAGACTCAGAGAGGTTAAGCCATATGCCCAAGGTTGCAGAACTTGGAGGTGGCAGGATTTGAATCCAGGTATGGCCAGTTCCAAAGCCCATGTTCTTTCCTGGAAGAGGTTGGCTTGTTCTGATGTGAACTCCCCACCCCCCCCCCCGCCCCTGTTATCAGCAGGCCATTCAATGCCAGCTGTGTAGCCACATGAGGGAACTCTGTGGCTACACAGGTGACATTGGGTAGAATTCCAGGTCCTGCTGTTGGATGTCATCC